>JAOXJN010000038.1:0-49788 GCA_025762795.1 Goniobranchus coi
TTCCACATTCAACACGAATGTAGGTTCATCACTATGTGTATGTATCAATTCCACATTCAACACGAATGTAGGTTCATCACTATGTGTATGTATCAATTCCACATTCAACACGAATGTAGGTTCATGTACTAGTTCGGACAATTTCACAAGTTCACCTCATGCATGATCCTGGATCTGACATGATTGTAGATTCGTCATCAATATACAGCTATGGGTATATAGTCTCGATACGCTCTAGTCGGTCATTTCCCATCATCATTCGTGTGTGTACGCGTCCTTAGACACCTGTCTACTTCACCGTTTGTACAATGGCTGATCTATCTGAGTCAACCGACTTACAGTCGCATTCAACTGTCCTCGTTGAAGACACCCCTCCGTCATCCCAAGCTACAGTCATACTTGATGATGCCACGACCCCACCAACTGTCGATGTTATACCAGAGAGTCCATGTGGAGAGGACGACTTGGTTGACAATGAGTCTATCTTAAAGGCTGATCCTAGCCCTTACGATGTTGACACCGATGTAGACGACGAGACACCTGATCACGATCTGGCAGACGATATAGCCATACCAATCCGACCAAGACGCCCGTCGCAGCTGAACCTGAATACCTTACGAGCTGACTGGGCTTTTGAAGAGGACTGTCCAAGTGTTCACCCTGAGACACCCGGAGGAACCCCCAAGACGATACAATGGCCGTCCGAGACACCCTGTGAGCCTGACAAAGGAGGTGAAGCGATCTCACAGACTTGTATAGATATTTCTGCTGAGACCCCAAAGACAATGGTGTGCCTACCTGAACCTATCTGCGCACCTATGAGACCTCTCAATATAAACAAGAGAAAACGACCACACCTGGGTCGGAGACGCCTCGACTTTTCAAACGTATCTGATGCCGGCGAGAGTTCTGATGAACCAGCGCAGAAAGAACCAAGGATTAGAGAGCCAGTGAAGAAGGTCACACCCCCACAGGATGATGTTTCTTGTTTAGACATGGATTTCACGAAGGTGATCAATGACACGTCAAGACCTATGGTTGACAGAATCATGGCAATCACTTTTATGGCAATTCAGGACATGGCCAGAGTGAACCCTAGTAACCTCAGCAGACAGCTGGCAAGAATTCACGACAACAGAAGTTTTGTAGAGATCATCTACAACTGCTCAAGAGAAGGCGTGGGTCAAGACGAAGGGATCAACCCGCTGTTTTGGACAGCAATAAAAAAGCTCTGCATAGGTGCAGCCAAGTCCATCAATTTTTTTGCAGCTAGAAAGTACATCACAAAGGAGGCTATCTGCCCTGTTCAGTACGGCGGAATGAAGGCCAAAGAGTCTGACTTCACCATCCCACAGGACATGCAAGAAGTCGGTGATCAAGGTGAGACGAAGGTGGGAGAAATGCTGACCAGTCTTGGCATCAACTGGTTAATACCTGGAAAAGTGTGCTTGTTGACCTGTCCTATCATATCTACCACACCAGACTACATCTTCCTGGGCAGCGATCCTCACACATCAAGCAAATTTCCGATTAACTTTCATTACAATGTCCTGGGTATTGGCGAGTGTAAGACATCCAGGATCAGGGCAGATATAGATCCTGTATGGACCAACCCAGATACCACACTGAAAGACTTATTTTTTGACACCAAGTACAAGTCGGCTATGGTGAGGAATATCTTCACCACACCGTCTTCTCGCAAGACACTGAAACCCGAATGGATCCCCAGATGGATGTTTGAGAAGATCTTGGCATCTATCAAGAATAGCGCCAAATGGGTTCTCAGATACTATCAGGATGATGAGATGGTCACCAGAGACATGGATATGTCATTGGCTGACAACCAACTCATGTTGAAGATGTTCACGAGTGAGATTGGCAGACAGGTGCTGATGGAGATGATAACCGTTGTAGACTATGTTGACGAAGAGTATATGGAGGCTCACCTGTACTTTCCGTCAGTTATTGATGACAACCTCGATCTGAAGGAACAGAGGTATATTCACAGAGCCGCTCAGAGAAAGGAGAGCAAGGGGATGTACTTCCCAGACGGCTTCTTTACAAGCGACAGCTCAGACTGCTGGGACGACCGAGTTAGAGATGCTCTTGACCTGGACACACTCTCCGATGACGAGGAGCCCATCAGGAGCGAGTACAGACTGGCGTATTTGGCCGAGTGTACTTTGAGAATACCAGTTGGCGTCTTACACGCCCTGAAGGATGATGTGATTGTCCCCAAGGTGGTCGACACCGTCCGTGAGATTGCAGAGAAACACTACCTGATGCCTCCTGTCAATGACAATGACATTGACATGGACTGAGCCTACAACAAGCATATGGTTCCTATGATTTTATTATGAATAAATTTTTGATTAC
This sequence comes from Goniobranchus coi, assembly GCA_025762795.1. NCBI lineage: Eukaryota > Metazoa > Mollusca > Gastropoda > Nudibranchia > Chromodorididae > Goniobranchus > Goniobranchus coi. Next base: position 2,377 of record JAOXJN010000038.1, read on the forward strand.
AATGGTATACCGTGTCAATGTTTGTCATGATGGTCTGGTCAGCCCGGCTTTAGACGTCCCTGGTCATACGAGTCGACCTTGGTGTGTCTGTATACCAGGAAAAATAACTTTAGGGTCATTGACAGCCCCCCCATGACTATTAGGAGTATGGTCAAGACTGGCGTCGGGTTGGCGTTATCAAGAATGGCGATCAGAATGAAGATGTATGACAAGTACGGTGCCATGTTGTATCGGAAGTACTTGTCGAGGAATGTCATGTCCACCACAGCCCAGATTCCAAACAACAATCCAAATATAATCTGAGAGATGAGTGTAACCGTGTCCTGGTGCCAGTCAGACCCCACGTGCACCAGCAGTATACCGGTGCAATAGAGTGATGCAGACAGAAACCAGACGGCTTGGACGAACATCGCCTCAAGTATTACAAGTCTGGTTATCCACACGTCTCTTCCCCTGTCGTCGTCCTCTAGCTCCTCGGTTGCATTCTCCAGACTGATCCCTGTGACTGTTATAACCCCAACCTGCATGGCCAATGCAAACCAGATTATCATGGTGGATAGCTGCATGTTGTCCTCGGTAAAGACCCACATCCAAAGAAAATTGTGAACGGTGATGACTGTTGCCGCGAACAGGGTCGAGTGTGGGATGAACTGTGGGTCCTCGTAGGCCGGGTACCCCTGCGATCCACCAGATCTAAAGATGTTGGAGATTAGGTATACAAGGCCGACAACCTGCAGCACGTACACAATTGGGAGCAGGGCAATTATCCAGTCACTGGGCGTTATGTCCAGTTTGTACTTGTTGACGATGGTGTTGAACTCGTTGTCAAACAGCGTGTCATCCGGCTTCAGAGCGAGGCAACTGAAGACAAACTGGACGATGACGGCCGCAGCCAGAAGGTATGTCAGCACTGGGTACAGATACATGATGACGTAATGTAAGACCAGCGCATGCGCAACGCAGAGGCGCGATCACGTGATACACCGTGCACTTAATATAAGGCGTGATATTCACAGCTCATCCACTTATTCACGACGCTTAGATCTAACAGGCTGTCGTGGTGAACGTGGTCTCTAACGTACAATCGTATGTGTGAACCATCCGAGTCGTCTGTGGTCGCGTGAATCTTTGCCGCCAAATATTTAAAGCAGCATTGATTGGTCTCACACGAAACAAATACACCAAGACCGTGTATTGGTTTGAGATTGACCATCGAGAATAGGACTCTCGAGGTAGGATTGATCTGCTGCACGGACTGAACGAAGAGAGACAACAGGGTTCGATTGAAGTCATCTATTGTCGCAACCTGGAGCACGTCCGCCGTCTCTCTTTTGTTGTTGATTGTGAGGACGCATCTCAGAGATCCCTGAGCTAGGAGCGCCTCCAATTCATCCACGTACTCAATCGGAAACCGTTGCCAAAACGTAGCGCATTCACCTTTGACGTACGTCCCAGGATATGTAGTGGGAACAGAGAGCCCGACGCAGCTGCTGCCGGTGACCTTCATATACCTCTTCAGAGCCTTGTGGAGAGCACAGCCAGGTTTGATCCGGCGTGATATATCAGTCATCGCATCATCTTCTATGGGCGTCAACACGCAGTAGTAATTCCCGCTGTTAGCCATGTTCAGCGCCGACAGGTTCGTGGCTAAGGACCAGAGGGCAGTTCAGGTGATGAGAGAACTGTGCGACAACATAAATAGTGATGCCCCTGTACCAGCCCCAGACCACGTAAGGGTGGTCAGAAGGAGAATTATGAAGTACTTGACCAATGCCCTGGCGTACAACGTGAACTACAAGGACCTGGGTCACACCAACATTGTGCATTTTACCAATTTTCCTATGTATCCCCTATCAGAGCCGGGTACAGGTGTCACCGAAACGAATATGTACCCATTTCTTAGGAGGCTGTTTGCCAACACCCTCATGATTAACGGAGGTTATACTGACCATTGTCACAGGTTGATTATTGGACATAGGGAGAGCGAGGCTCCATTCGTGACTCGGAGGGACTTCGATTTCATGTTGGTGTATTTTGTTCTGACAGGCGCCGTACAGCTGTCTAAGACAGCATGCAGGAGTTACCTGTTCAAGGGATCTTTCAATCCCCTGAATGACGTGTACAAAGCGTTCATGGTTGCATCAATACTGTCACGAGCACGACACAAGTCAAGGTCTACCGCATCGTGGGTACCTCACAGAGATGGGTATTGGTATCTGCGCACTGCTACCGGTCCTCTGTCAAGGGATGATATTGCCATGAGTTTAAAGCACTGTGGGGGGTACAAGATTCAACACTGGAGTCCTGACAGAGTGAGAGCCATATGTGACGCAGTGAGGGTGATAGACCCGATATACAGGACGAAGTATGAGAGTATCGCCAACTTGGTGTCAGCTGACAAGGGTATATACCTTATTAACGGAGATAACGGCCTGATCATCAACTACAAAGACTGTCATCCTCAAGTATACGTATGGAACAGCACCGGTGTATTTAGGTTTGATACACTCATGGATTATTTGTGCAGCCAGATGGGCGCGCGAATACATTCAGTCGAACGCATTGGTGAGTACTGAGACCCTAACAGCGCGTCAGGATGTCTGCAACATCTTCAGCGTCGGTGGCATCTGATGCCGACCTGTCCTCTGATGACGAAAAATCATTGGCTAGACATCAACGTGAGGCCCGACTGCAGGTGAACAAGATCGTGTCGGAGTCATGCCCAGGAGTAGTTGTGCCTATCTACTCGGCCTCATCCGGAGATGACAGAGGTAAGGCACTTATCAGATCCTATCTGCCACCTAGAACCATCATTGTAGACGGTGAGTCCAGCGAAATTTCAATGACATCTGTCAGAGGAGATGCGTGTCGATGCAAACAAAAGGAGGCGCAGGACGAGGCTCCGGAGCCTATCATGACAGTGTCCACCACTGCTCCACTGTCAGACATGTCAGCCCTGGCCAGGGTCACCCGCAACGGCGAGATACTACCTACAGCCATGTACTTCGAGAACTTCAACCCCCGTGATGTCTGGTTGTTGTTCAAATTCTACAGAGAGATCTCAGGGGACACGGACAAGTCTGATCAGAAAGTGTCGACGGCTCTGAGAGGACCATCTCTCAACATGAGAGATACGGCAAGTAACGCCCTGTTCACTCTCAGCACCATCCTCGGGGCAGGGATTTTTCTGGACGCCATACAGTCCCCTATGGACTCGTATCCGGAAGTCTCACTGACTCGGACTATGATGAGAACCCATGCCGTGTTCAAAAAGACTGTCCCGTACGTCGTTATACCTAGGTTTGCACCCGAGACATACAACTCTCCAATGATGCCAGCCATCGTATTGGATGGTAAGACCGGCCTATACGTGGTACGGGACAGCCTGGGGAAGAGCATCAAGAGTAAGATGAAGAAAAGACCCGCACCCGAACCCCCGGAGACGGAGCCGGCGGATAATCTGCACCACATGTCTATGGCTACCTATATGAATCTCACATCCCTCTATAAGGTGCTCCCCAACCCGAGACTGGTGGTGTTCGCGAACATCGATCCCACTGCCGTGAATGGCATGATCAGTTTCTACGAACGAATTGTCAGCCCAGGGTCATTCGACATGAGGCCTGATAAAGAGAGACAAATTATTTATTCCTCTCTGGAGAAACTCAAGTCACCCGCAATGGCCAACTCAGCCAGAGACTGGCTGATATTAGCTAAGAGAAGCGGCGCAGTACCGTTTGAAACCCTGTTGAGGCGAAACCTGTGGGGATGACCACTTTTACCAATGTCATGCTGCTGGATGAGAGAACGGAGGTGTACGGAAACGAGTCACTGATGATACAGAAATTAGGGCGGCTGGTGCTGGTGGCCGACTCGACGTTGGGAAGTGGGGTGAGTGTCCACGTTATGAATACCACCGACGCGCCGGTGGACGCCTATCAGGCACAGAGACTCAGAGATGAGTGTCTGATGAAGATAAAGACATTCAAGGCATCGTTCGGAATGACCGATAGATGCATGTCAAAGGAACCGGACGTAACCATCCAGAAGGCCATGGACGGATCCCTCACCATCAAGCTCAAGCACCCTCTGATAGATTTGGATACACCTGGAGGAGAGGTGTACAGTGCGATAGAGGAGGAGATAGCTGATATCGCAGAAGAGATGAGAGACAATCAGGATAAGAATGGATGCAACAGCTGGTGCCTCCGAGCAGTGACTTTTATGGAACTCGTGAAGTTAAGGACGCCCCCGGTAAAAGTGCTACTACATCTAAATGCCCCTCAGAAGGACCTGACAGCATTCTCTTTGGCTGGGTTTGACGTAATCATTGACATCTCCAAGGCCGGGTTTATGGCAACGTCGGTTCCCCACTTCTGGGACATCTATTACGACTCGTCAGTGGCAGGTGTGGAGTACAATCCCGTGTTGCTGAGACTACCTAAGAGACTGTTGAGACCAATTAAAATTAAATAAACAAATGGTTTCTATTGCGTTTATTGAGTTAGATTTATAAGGTGTATGTATGAGTGTTAGATATTTTCTTCTGGTATCTCAGACAGGTCTACCATCAGTGGTGCCACCTCAGGCGGTTGATCAGTCGCCGGTTTATGCTGTTTAGTCCTTTGTTTCTTCCTCTTTCTTGGCACTTCCTCCACCTCTTCATCCTCGGCAGGCGGCGGTTGATCTGTTCTCTCCAATCTGAAGGTCATGTCAAGCGATTCATTGATCCTCGCCTTTTTGATCGCCTCGGCCTTAGCCAACTGCTCCTCAAGATTCTCTGTCTCATAATATCCAAGCGCCTGGATGACAGCCAGGGTAGTCACGTTCTCATTATTATCCATATCTCTGGTGTATGAGGCTTTGGCGGTGGCCTCGATCAGGACAGATAAGAAGTCCTCCACCGTCAGCTTCTGGGAGATGACTTTGGTCACGATATCTCTCACGGCGACGGCTGTCGGTTCTGTCATCCTGACTAACATCAGGGGTCTGTCGATGGTGGACGCAGCTGCGATCTGAATCAGGGCAATCAGCACGTTGTCTCCATGGAAGACGCCACCACCCCACCTCCCGCTGACAACTGGAACTGTGCCGTCTGTGCCATCGAGTGGGTAGAAGGCGTGCAGCGCCTTGTTAAAGGCTCGTTTGATACTGTCGGCGTAATACTGTTTGAAGACATTCTTCGAGTAGTTGACAGCATCAAAGGCCACAATACTGGTGAGAGCTCGTCCCTGTTTGTCCTGATCTGCCACGTTTAACGTCTGCACGGGTCCCTTAAACGTAAAGGGCACCCTCCCTACGTTGCTACTCCCATACCCCTCGAAGGTACTGACCATGATGGCACCCATGACCTCCAGAGCGATGTCGTCTGTTATTTTTGGGAATATAGCGCGCCCTAGGAGTGTCTCCGGGTGGGTGATTAGCAAGATCTCCTCCTGCACGGCGCCGCGACCCAGCACGCCACCCCCGAAGTTGCTGTTGGCAAAGTCAGCGTGAAGGGCGGCTGGTACAGACTCTATCCCGGGCCCCTGGGCCAGCACGGCGAGTGGCTTCGTGATTGGGTTGTTCTTGTTGATGTTCGGACCCGTAGTCTTCACAGCGAATGTGACCGAACGTTCGTTGGCGAACATATTGTTGGTGCTCGAGGCCATCCCCAGGATGAAGTAGTTGACTAGACTTCTCAACTTCTGCAGCTGGCCGGTAAACAAACCGTCCATAGCGATCTTCTTCCTGATCGACTCAGTCAGTGATTTGCTGGCACTGGATATCCTCAGCCTGCCCACAAACTCCATGGCAAGGATGAGGAAGATGTTTTTTGCGTCCACCGTGACAGAGTCTCCAGGACCCCTCAGATAGTCAACCTTTATCGCGTATCCCAGGTTCTTCATGGCCGTTTCCAGGTATCCGTTCAGTTTCTCGAAGAAGTTGGACGTGATCACGCTCATGAAGGGTTTCATAATATTCTGCATGAAGGCCCTGCCTATGTTTCTGGGCGGAGACCTAGACAGGCTAAAGGTGATGGTGGTGGTCAATGAGGTCGGTTGAGGTGACTTGTACGCCCTGTTAGGCTTGATTCTGTTATACTTGGGTAGGCCAGTGACATCGTTGTCTCCACCTAGACTGACCTCGTCAGCAGTCACGTTATAGGCCGCGATGACACTACCTAGATGTCCGCCTCCGTAGAATCTAGCCCTCTGTCCGATCGAGCCTTTATACTTCTTTGGGAGTACAGAGTGAGGTCTCTTATCTCCAGGAGACGGACCCGGGTCTGGAGTAGCCTCGTCGTCAAGTCTCTTCTGGATGTGCTCAACGATGGCACGTTTGTTGGGATCGTGATCTATAGTTCTCCAGATGTCGGGGAAGGTTGGAATGCCCTCGTAGAAGTCCAGAGGGTTCTTGTGGTATGCGATGACCCAGCTGGCGGCAGGGTTGAAGACAAACCCCTCGATATACCACATGGGTTCCTCCATATCGTATCCCTTAAACATGTGAATTCTGGTGTTCTCTCGGCCGTTGTTTATGAAGTCGATCAACCCCAGAGGGTAGCAGATACTGTACCCTTCCAAATCCATCATGCGCTTGTTGATGTATGACTTCGACGGGGTGATGACGAACTGGACGGTCCAGTTACTCGAACCCTTAGGCAGATCCATGGTCAGATACACGTGTCTGATTGGATCCTGCACCCTGTCGGTGGGATCAATCTCACACATCGTCACGGGCAGTCTGAGAGTGTCCTGTTTCCTGGGGTCAGTGTTGTCAACGTTACACGCTCCGTATATCAAGACCGGCTGAACTGGACTCATGTAGTCCTTGTGCCACTCTTTACATTGGCTGATGGACGTGACTCCGAACACTCTCATGCAGTCGGCCACTTTCCTGGGGACAACCTTGTCTTGGTCATCCGTGATCAGCGGTCTGTACAACTCCGCCGCAGTGCTACCCTTTTTGTTGGACAGCACTTCCATGAGGTCGTCGAGAGAGAGGACGTCTCTGAAGTCTCTACCGAAGACCTGCCTCACCCCAGTCATGGGTGGTATGAACTTGAACACTAACTGACCTCCGGTTGGTCTCGAGAACGGAGTCATGCAGGACTTTCCCATGGTGTAAGTCGGGTCCCATCGATACCTGGTAAGCTCCTCATCTAGGTCTGGAGGGATGGATGGTAGACTCGGACTGGGGCCAAGAGACGGCATGATTATGGTAATAGTAGCAACGCTTCGTGCTCATGCATAAACATCTAGCACACATGAGAATCAACTAATACACAATGCGGCGTCAAATTCACACGACTTTACTGAAAATTTTCTGTAATGCATACAAAACAACTCTCCTCGCCTGACCAGAGTAGCCAAGAAGAATTCTACGGATGAGGTTAGGGTGACAATCTGTGACGGCCAGCCTGGCGTCCAACCCTCTAATCTGAATCTCTGACGCTAAAGAGTCCCTTGGGTCCTCTCTGTTGGACACTTTCGTCTTGACCACGTTGTGAGAAAAGTATATCCTCTTGCGTATCTCGGCTAGGTTCCAAGTAGAGGTAATCAGGTGTATTGAGTGCCATCTAACCCTGTTCTGGGTGTGCTCGGGTAGGATGTTGATCAGATCCGGGTAGGACAGACCTAGGCGCTTCGCCAGCGACAGTCGGCTGTGATTACCGTATCTGGCCGGTACAATAGCATACCCAACGTACAGACCTCCGGTACCTGAGCAGGGTGACAGCACCAGAGCCTCTATTGGTGAGTACTTCTCGGTGTACGTCATGAGGTTCTTCTGAGACGGCTTCTCCGGCGTCATGAACACTAACAGAGTGTGTTTCGACTGCACCCTTGGCCCCATTGTTACACGGTTATACTCGCACCTTTTTGAATTTGGACGTCCTATAATTGGGTCTGTGCCGTTCTAATACCCTCTTAGACCATCTGCTGATGGTCTCTCTCCTCGTCCTCTTCATATTGCTGGTGTCCAGCCCGGAGACCCTGTCGCAAACGCAGGCGAGGTGATAGCTCGGGCAGAGATACGACCTCTTGCACGAGAATAACTCCATGAACAGGTGCTGCGTGCTGATGGGGTTCATCAAGGCCGCTGGTTGCTTGACGAGGGAATAAAAGTGAATGTGCCTCAATCTGTTCAGCTCACAGGAGGCCGTGGTGTAGTGGGCTGTTATTTCATCGGCGTCCGACGGAGGTAGACCGAGAGTCTTGCACGCCATCTGCACGGCCGTGTGGATGTTGGTGAACTCGCAGTATGTAGTGACGAGGCGTTCGAGTTCTGCTATCTTTTCATCGTTGCCAACGGCCATCATGCTGGTGCATACCTTGCACGTGGAGAACACCTTGAGGCAATTGATAGCCAATTGCTGCACGGCACCGTCATCATCTCCGGCGTCCTGTTTGGTGAGGTCTATAATCCCATCTTCCGGGTCCACGTTATCTGCTACGTAGTCCCACTTATACGAGTTCTCCCACCTGACCTTGTGAGTGGCGGTCTCGGAGGTGTGCGACGGTATGAACAGCCCGCACTCATTGTCGTCATCATCGTCATCTCCTCCACCAGCAACATCCGTCCTCGGTTTGTCCATCTTATCCCTGCCATCGTGGATGACCTTGAGTACGTGTTTGGACTCGTTACACTCACAGGCGACATACGTCTCTACGGTTATCAGGCTGATGAAGTACGCCAGCTCATCCACCTCTGATACGTCATACGTTATGGAGTGGTGGAGCTTGCAAAGGAAATCCGCCACGGGCGTGTAGCTGGGGCAGTCGAACACGCCCTTCTTGGTGTCGCAGTGATTCAGAAAAAAATGAAAGTATATGTCCTTAGGTGACAGGTTCTGGCACGCGTTGCGTCCATACAGAACGTTGAGGCAGGTCATCGCGTCTAGAACAGTGTTTTGGGTCAAGGTTGCGCAGGCGTAGAACAGGTTTAACAGGGTGATGTCAACACCAGTCTGCCTCTGACGCAACAGGCATACGCCACAGACTTCAGTATGGTTGTACCCTCTCTTCTTGGTCCACTTGTCCACCAGCAGAGATCTGGTCATCTCGTAGACGTCCTTACATTTGCTGGAGAACAGTATATCGAACGGGGTTATGTCTGACGAGCCGTCGTCCGTCAGCTGCGCAAAGACCTCAGCCGGGAACTCTAACATCTTCCCGAGCTCCCCTCGACATATCGGGCACCTTGATCCTAAGTTGGGTGAATCTTTACACGTGGTACAGATGTAGTGACAGCACAGCGGCGACACAGCCACCCTGTCCACTCTCTCATCCAGACATAGAGGGCACTCCATCTATTAGTTCTCCTTCTTTCCGGCCGGCATACCTATGTCGATGAATAGCTTGATCTTATAGACGGATAGAAACACGGCGACGAAGAACACGGCGAGAGTAAGTATCTCGCAAAACCCTACTTGGGCCTGGAAATCCACCGTGAAGTTCAATGCAAACACACCCGCGACGACGTAGTGCATAAATACTGAACCGTTAGATGGATTTCTGAACAGGAAAAAGTCCAACAGCACCATGATGACGATGAAGATGAGCAGAATTACCGACACGAGAGCCACGTCCAGTTCTCTGATGAGATTTTTGTCCGTGTGCGTGATGTATCGAGAGGTGTAGATCAGCACCAACATCATGTTGTACGTGGTCATACCCCATATGATGTTAGCGGTCATGTATTCGTCGATCAGCCTCTGGTACCTGGTCATCGTGCTGATGCTGTCTCCTCCTGACCCGCTGCCGGCCCTGTTAAAGACGGTCATCTCTATCTTTTCCTCCTGAGCCAGGGGTTGGTACAGACTCCTGCCCATGCTCTTCATGGACTCGTACGTGTAGGTGCCTAGGTACAGCAGGCTAATGACCGCGAAGATTGATGTGACAACAATCATTGTTACGAGAGTCTCCTCGGTGTACTCCGACACGTCCGCGCCGGTGATGATGTCATAGGAATTATCAGCGATCCCAGCAAACAGGAGCACTGGGAAAAAAACCATCTTGGCCGTGATCTTAAAGTTCTTGTAGTTGAACAGGTTGTACATGTATACTACGATGCACATGATGGCCAAAGGCCACGCGCCGAGGAAGCTGATAAGCGACGTCTTAAAGTATAGTGGATTAGAGAACGCTGAGCCGTTCACATATAATCTACCAACCTCCGCGGACTCCGATGTCGGCGCCACGGTGGCGTTTACGGTTACGCCTTCCGCCGTTGTGAGCATTGTTGTTGGTGCAACCGTAGTCGGCATGGTGAGTAATGTAGATGACACACCCGTCCAATGAGATAATGGTCATATCCTACATATATGATCTGCATCAACTAATACTATGTCTCGAGATGTTCAGGAAGTCGTAGTCCTTCTCCACGGTCAGTTTTCTGTACAGATCACCCACAGACACGCCGTTAATAGCGTCCAGGATAGGGGTCAGGTCTCTGAAGTCGCTGTCTTCGAAGCAGGAGTATATCATCTTCTTGCCTGCTGCGACGCAGGCCATGACCTGGATGACAAACTTCAGTCCCTTATTCCCTCTGAACGCGCCAGATCCCCAATTGCCGGTTCTGATGGTGGTTATACCGTCAACGTGAAAACCGACGTAGGCCTTGTGGAGCTCACGCCTGATAGCCTTGGGGGAGAATTGAGAACCCTCGTCTTTACCGTAATTTACAGCGTCAATAGCCACAAAGTTACCGAGTCTCCGGCGGCTCGGGTCAATTGTCTCCGGAACAACTTTCCTGCCTGCACTGTAGGAGTAGTCACTCATCTGAATGGCGTCTCTAATCAGCACGGCTTCGTCCGACTTCATCGGTCCAGGCATCATCATCATGGCCAGCAGCAGCTCTGGGTAGATGAGATCCATTAACTCCTCCTGAACCAGCCCAGTTGTAAGTACACCCCCCCCTATATTCGCATTGGCGAATATCACCATCAATGTCTCTGGGTCGGTCTCAGCATCCTGAATACGGTTCGTCTTACCCTTAGTGATGATCAACCTGACGTCCCTGTCTCTGTCAACATACACAGAGCTCATCTCAGACCACTGCAGTCTGTCTGGGTCCTTCATCAGGGTATAGGTAACGTGCCTCTCGGCAGCCTCTTTGTCATACCCTTGCTTAGAGATAAACTCTGCCATATTGGATATGAACTTGTTCTTAACATCAGCTCTGCGCCCGAATTTCGGTTTTAGGGATCTACTCGAGGGTTGGGTGATACCATTGACTACCATTGTCTGTTTGACCAGTGCTGCGCGAAGAATCATAGCCGCAAGCTCACCGTCTACCGCGGCCACCTTTCCTGGTACCAGAGTGGGAACTGGGAGGGTGTTGAACAGTGAATTACCACTGTCATTATCGGATATCATCAGGTCCCCTGGCAGCTTAATCCCTCTGTGAACTGGTTCAAAATGGTTCTGGTTGACATTGTCAATGTAAATTGCGTCCCTGGGCCAGGTCATCCCGAGGGACTGTTCGTCGAAGTGGAGACCCGGGGGTTCACCCCACCCTGGTCCATCTCCTCTTATGTTCGTGTATAGCCTCACTTTGAGAGCTACACTGGCTACCACTAGAGCGTACTCGTCTGCTTCAGAGTTGGGCTTTGCCAGTCTGGCCAACATCTCGCCGTCATCGTCACTGATTATCAAATCAAGTACACCTTTCTCCTCGGTGGCCTTTTGATAGAGAAAAGTTCTGATCAGCTTGTGGTTTTCCTGTGTGCCAAATATGACCTGTGATAAGCTTCTGAAGTAACACGACCCGTCGCCTTCGATCTCTTGTTTCACAAACATCTGCCCCCGCTCAACCCGCTCCAATGGATAGAATCCGATGGCGTAATTGGCACGCGGATAGTCGGCTGGATTGAGGTGGAATACAGTGTCAATTACGTATGTTCTCCACGCCTCAGACACCGGTTGGTAGGTGATAGGAGGCACCCCTGGCTCTGCCCGCAGAGTGAAGTCACCGCTACATCTAATCTCTTCCTCCGGACAGTTGATCTGCGCAAGGCGTTTTTCGGCTGTGTCTGGGCCGATGGCCTCCCTCAGAAGCTCCGTACGTACACTAGCCTTTGGTGCGGACACCCGTGGTTGTTTGGTCTGCGACGAGTACGCTTTTCCCTTAGGGAGGTTTGGATTACGTCTGAGTGGTAATATATCAGGCCTCTCTGGGGGTGAATAGTATGGCGTCACTTTAGGAATATCCATCTCTTTTGGTGGCTGAACGATCACATGGCTTGGTGTCACTGGACTCTTACCGATATCAGAATAGATATCAGCGCTCTTACGGTCAATGGCCTCTAATACACCCTCAACATCTTTCACTTTTCTGATGGTGTCAAGTCTATGTTCCTCGACTGCAGTCAACGAGTCTTTTATATACGGCGCATTACACATCCTCTGCAGCATAACCAACTTGTCCGAGATGACCTTGCGCTTTCTTGTCTCCAGCTGCATGATCTCGTCTATGGCGCGTCTCATTTTGTATACCTCTATCGGGTCTGAGGGAACTCCAGCGGACAGACCCACATCAATTCTCGCCGCAGACTCCAGCACGTCATCAAACATGATAGTCTGTATGTCAAAAACAACCTCATCATCCTGCAGTAGACCAGCCACAACGCGCTCGTAATTATACTTCGACGGAGACAGAGGTGCCACGTACGCGTCCTTCATGGGACTAAGACGTTCCGTTCGACCTGGGCTGGATATGCCCAGCCTGCCCATCTGAGCATTCAGTGCTGCCAAGTACCTGGTATATCCGTGCCTGGTCAACAGTTCTTTTATCGGTTCATAGACCGCAGTAATTCGATCCGTAAAGGCCACCTCGAATGACGGCAGCCTCCTCAGTAGAGTGGCGCCCTTATATTCTACCTTAAGTCCGAGGTACCTAAACAAGTCCACGGTCAGCACCCTGAATCTTGATTCCAACACCGGCAGCCCAGTAAGAGGCACGTCCACACGATTATATGTGCTTATTATGTCAGACACGTCCTCCGGGCTGGCGTCCTCCCAATTGAACCCCCTTGAGTCAAATGTATAGATTTCCTCCGCAGCAGTTACAGCTTCGTCTGACGCACCTCTGTTATCAAACGTGCGGTACATTGCGTCTAATTCAGCCATGGCATCCAGTTGATCCTGCTCCTTGGCGCTTCTGGGATATATGAGAAACACGTAGTCCATCCATCCGATCTCCTCATCCGAGAGGGGGTTGTCAGGAAATATTGTTCTGTAAAACATGGCGGCCGCATCATAATTCCCTCTGTCCACGCCATAGAGTGTAGTGTCCAAGACAGCTGATCCGAGTATGGGCAGGTGCTCCAACACATCCTCCCTGACGCCTGTTACCTGATTAGACTTGAGATAAGAATATCTTACGTACGAGGCCACTATAACGTATAGATTGTCCACCTCCGTCGGGTCTGTGTCATTTATCATATCAACCACCCTATCAAGGGACTCCCCCAACGCTCTGATCCTCCTTACTCTGTCCTCTAACCTGTAAAATTCTCCCACGAACGGGTCGTCAAGACCTCCTCTTGGTAAGGCAAACCAAACCGATCTGATGTCTGTTGTTGACAGAGACACAGTGTCTGATGGTATTGGTGCAGAGAACCCATCAGCTGTATTGTCAACCGTAACAGAGTCGTACACGCCGCCGTGCACATCGAAACCCTGCGTAGGTCCGAACGAAGATGATGTGTAGGGCATGTTGACTGGAAAGTATTGCGTGTACAGTACAGGGGCCCACAGGTCAGCAGACAACAATTGCGAGTCTCTCCCAACGTGGACAACGTACCTGGGATTTCCAAACATAGTTGTCACTCTCTGAGGTCCAGCCTTGACCTGACCTGAGTCCCATTCCCGGAATTGGTATTCCGCATCTGGTCCGGTTTGAAATATGTATACGCCTGATGTCTTTCGGAGTGATCTCAGGGTATTTAGACGTCGGGCAAGCACTGAGTTGTCTCCACCCGAGGCGCCGCTGGTCTTCTTAATGAGTTTATACACGTAATCCTTGAAGTCGACTGGATTAGTGATAACGTTTAAGGTCATCATTCGTCTGGCCAGGTCATTGAAGTAAGTGACATCTCGATCATATCCGTCCTGAATCGACCATATTCGGTCGAACTCCTCCCTGTTGCTCGGGTCTACGGGTTCGTTGGACGTGTTCAATGCAGTGCCACGTCTGTTAAAGATGAACGTGTATTTACGTCCACTAGCCATTCGAACTCTGGCGGTCTCCATCTCCAGCATCTTCAGGGCGTTGTCAATCTGAGTCTGTTGTATCTTTAGCTCGTCTGCAGCACGCTTTGTCTCAGCCTCCCTCGCCTGTATATCTACTCTCAGTCTCTCCATCTCAATCTTATCGGCTTGTGCCTTTTCGGCCAGGTCTAACTCTCTCATGGTCTTCAGTCTATCGAGAGCCAACTTTCTCTTCTCCATGGCCAACTGCTTCTGTTGTTGTTCGCCCTCACGATGAATTTTCATGGCACCCAGATCGGTGCTTGAGATGGTCTGGTATGCCTCTGCCTCCTTCTTCATTGTGTCCGTGATGGTGCCCAACAGGGCACTGACTTCACCCATATGCTGGGTCTCAGTCATGCCTGGGCTACGCTGACTCAGGATCGCGGCTTCTTTGAGGGTTTCTTGAACGTTGTACGTTGGCGGTTTAGTAGGGTATTTTGTCAGCGCTTTCAGAGCGGTCGTGTGGTATTCTAGTGGAGGTCTACCTGCAGCCGATCCAGTCCCCACCTCAGACTCAGATGGTTCAGGTGGCTCTTCTGGAGGTTCTGAGGGTGCACCTCGTCTCTGTCTTAAAGCAAGTGGGGGCTGGGGGCGCCGTGCCCGTGATGGCTCTGGGGGGATAGGCGGACCCTCCTCTACACCCTTTTCTTCGGAGACTTCTCTAGCTTCTGCCTGCATGGATGTTACCCCTTGTCCAATGGAGGCACGTAGGGCGGCAATACTCTCCTGAATCGATTCTCTGGCACGAGCACGTTGTGCACTGGGTGGTATCACAGGTACCTCCTCTTCGAAGGTCTGTGATGGTACCACCTGTGTCGCTCTCTGCACTGACAGGGGTTCAGTCGCAACGGCCTCCCTAATTTGTTGACCAGGAGGCACCCTCAATGCCTTGTACGTTCTGGTTGGTTCCTCTCTGGTTACGGTAGGCATCTGGGGTGACGGTGTGTCTGGTAAGGCTGATATCTTCTCATATGGGACCGGTGACAGCGTTTCAAGTGATCCCTGTAATTGTGGCTGGACCGACTCGGGTGTCTGTGTCACACGCGGCTTAATCGACCCCTGGGTTGGCATTTCCAATAAGCATGATTCCGGCTCTTGCTGCCGAATTTGTGCTCGTGACTCAGGAGGTGGTGTACGTGACACTTCTGTCGCCGGTGGCGCTGGTTTGAGTGGCAGAGTTGTAGCTGCGATGTCTCTTCGTTTAGTCGGCTTTGGTGTAGATTTCCTTCTCTGTTGACCCGTTTCCTGTCTCGCTTTAGTTTTCTTACTTTCAGTCTCACCTGCAGGTTCAGCCTTCCGTTTTGGAGGAGCTTCCTCTACTCCTGCCATCTCTTCTTCTTTCTCTTCTGTCGCCACCATTACCTCTGTCGGAGAGGTAGGCGGTGTCAGCTTCTTCGTACTTGATACCACGGCCACCTGGGTAGGGGTAGACAAGACTTCTTGTACGGACTCTGGAACTAAGTATCGCAGTCCCTTCTGTGATGATTCGTATTCTTTGGAGGTCATCTTTTCCATTAACACGTTTAACATATCCGTTGTCAGTGTTGGTAGCATCTCTCTGGCTTCTTCCTCAGCCTGTTGTTCCTCCTCCATACCGAGGACCTCTTCAGTCAACTCTGATGGTAGAACTGGTTTAGACTCCTCCTCCTCGAGCACCTCTAGAATCTTCGCTAAGACCTCTGGGGGTAGCTTGGATATATCGTCTTCTGTAATCAATCCAGTTGCTTCTTCCGGTGTGGGTTCCACAAGTAACTCGGGTGGTTCCGATATCTGTCTGGGTGCCTCCTTTATTTCTGGTGCTTCGGCTTCTGTCTCTCTCCGTTCAGCCCCCTCCTCCGGTGGGACCTCTCCTTCTTCATACCCCAATAGCTCTTCACTGTACGCCTCCACCTCCTCTGGGCTTAGTACAAACTCCACGTCTCCGAGAGTCTCCTCTTCTTCAACGTTCTTCACGGTAAGGGCGGACGTATCGGGAATATCTCCTTGCAAAACGCCTTGTATAATTTCAGTTAATGCGGAGGGACTGATTCTTCCCTCAAGTTGACTCTGTTGTTCAGCTTCAGGTTCCTTGGTCTGTATAGGTTTATCTGCTTCCGATTTTCTCTCCAATTCCTGTTCCTCGGTCTGCACAAGTTTGATTCTCGTCTGTCTTTCTGCGGACAAAGTTGTTTTTTCTTCAGGTTTCTTTTGCTTAGGCTGGTCTCCGGGTTGATCGACCGTTGACTTTGGTTTAACTGGCTTGGCTGTCTCACTCGGTGTCTCCTTCGTCTTAGGTTGTTTTGACTGTGATTCAGGTGATCGTACAGCACCCTTTGGTCGCGTCACAGCAGCTTTGGGTGCCGTCTTCTTTTTTTCTTCTATGGCAGTGTCAATCATGATGTCTTTTCCTGACCTGGGTCGTTTTGCTTTTTCTTGTTGTTCTTTTTTTATTTTACTCAATATTCTCCTCTGAACCACGTCTACATCGCCTGCGCTAATCTCCTCTCTAAACCGTGCGATCTGCCCACTAACGGTTTCTTTCGCAGATTTCAGTATCTGTGGTGTGGTCAGAGGGACTGCCGACCCTACTGTTACGAGACCACTCCCAATACCAATCCGTCTTGGACCTGATCGTGACGTAGAAGCCAACCTTGCCGCAGGTTGTGTTTCTGTCTTCATTGGCTCTGGTGTGTCTGCGCTCTCTGCCTTACTGGATTCTGTCTCCATTATTTCTGGGTGCGGCTTTGATTGCGGTTCAGTCTTCATCTTTTCCGGCTTTGGTTTGGGTTTTGTTCCTTCTTTTTCTTTCTTTGCTGTTGGAGGCTCGGCCTCTTCAGATGCAGGCGCCTCCTTTCTTTTCCTCGCCGCCGCCTTCGTTTCGACTTTTGCCTCTACCTCAGCTAGTCCCCGTAAGCCAGTACTTTCAATTTTTTTAGCCTCTGCTTCGGGCTTCTTTTCTTGTTGAGTGACTGTAGGTGCCTTTGAAGGTTTTGATTCCGGCTGTTCCGTCTTTTTCTGAGGTTGGGTTGAGGGTTCAGGTTTTGGCTGCTGTGGTTTTTTTTCTGGTTTGGCTTGAGGCGTTTCTTGGGTCTCTGCAGTGGGTTTTCGTCCTATCTTCGGCAGTGCACCCGAAGCGACCTCGACATCAGCGGTGACATACCCTCTAAGTTGGTTAAACCTACTCTGTGGGGCAGTCTCAATAGACTCATTTATCTCCTGTTCCGTCATACCAGCCTTTCTACCCTCTTCCCTAAGTTCCTCGATGATCCTTTTTGTCTGTTCATTACTTTCACCTTGTCTCGTTGTTCTTGAGATGTAATCCTCCAACAGCTCCCGGTAGTCCTCATCCTCAATACCCTTCTTAGCCCTCTCCTTCTCCTTTTCGTTCCATTTTAATAAATTTGTGGCCGCCAACAGGGCAGCCTGAAATGCTGACAGTTTCTGTTCCCCAATTGCCTCTTCCTCTTTCTTAGCCTTAGCTCTGAAGGCCATAGTTCTCGCTTCAAGTCTTTCCATCTTCCTCTGTTTGAAGAGAGCCAGTTGTCTATCCTTTTTTTCTTTCGTTTCTTGAGCTGTTAGGAGTCGATTTAGCTTTCCGGTGCAGCCTGTAGCCCCGCAGTGACAATCCTGGAGTTCCTTTGGGTTGTTGACCACCTCAGCGTAGTCCCATACTATCTCCTGACCCTTAGCTATAGGAGATACGGCGAACATACAGAGCCTGGGTATACCAGACCTATCTATAATCTTAACAGTCGCAGCATTAGGGGAACACGAATGATTTGCATATCTTGCGTTGTTTCCAATCCTAGTAGCATCAACGACAATAGAACCGTCCCTATCCTCTGCCACATAGTTGCTACTACCCTCCAGAGAATAGTACATTGATCTCTCCTCCAGTTCAGAATAGGTAATCACCTCTCCCACGTACTCTATGATCCAGTCGTTTACTGCGATATCCTCTTCAGCGAACAGTCCCACTCCGTGCACAGGCGACTGCTCCAGGTATGTCTTCCTCATGTTGTTATACTCAAAGGGTCTGTTTCGGCACACCAGTGGGTCGCACTTACAGAGGCTTGTGTCACATACGAAATGGTAGTTGAAGCATACACAGTCAGATGCGACATCCCGGCGGTCTCTATTATAGGCGGTCCCACATAGCTTGTCAGTACACCCAGCGGCGATTGCCTCCGGTCGGTAGAAGATGTCCATCTCTCCAGCAACGGCGTCTAGAGAGTATGTGTTCTTCTCGACGTACCTCATTTCTACCTCCCACTGTCCGTCGTTCCATCTGTGGATGATGGTGGGACCGCTGTAGACCACAATGTTGGACCCCTTCCTGATGGGCTTGGTCGACACGATATACACCTTCTTGTCCGTCACCTCAAACCTTGCGTTACACCTCTCCTCATCAAAGTCTCGAGTCAGGTAGCTCGCTACTTGGGTCGGCGTGGCTATTCGTTCAACGCCTTTATAGACGTGATAGAAGTAGTACATATGAAAGTCTCTGGCATAGATACCATTTACTTCTGCCTCATCTGTGATGATATCCATAGAGTAGGTAAGTAATCTCTCACCAGCATTCTTAATCTGAGTGTTTGCCTTTGCCCTGAGCAGCAGTTGGCCAGGCTGGCCCTCTTTTATGATGGCTTTGTCAGACACTTTACCGATCATCTCCGCTAATTCATTTTCCTCTGCATACAGCGCTCCAGTCCCATCATCATCGTCGTCTTCATCCTCTTCACCTTCCGAGTGTTCAATGTCAGTCACAGTTGTATCTGATTTCTTTGGCTTCGACTTCGCCTTAGGTTTTGACTTAGTCTTAGGTGCCGCTGGTTCTGTAGGTCGTGATATCTTTGCCGGTTCAGTCTCACTCTGAGTTGGTGATGCCGGCCTGGTCTTCCTCTTTGTGGTAGTCTTTTTTGTTGATGTAGCCGGTGGCTCCTGGATCTGACCGCCGCCTCTAGCCACATCCTCAATCGTCTGCTCAGTTCTGACTTTGACCTCCTCCGAGACAGGTTCTCTCTCCCGTGACTCCTGAATCTGACCGCCGCCTCTAGCCACCTCCTCAATTGTTTGCTCAGCTCTGGATATGACCTCCTCTGAGACAGGTTTTCTCTTCTTCTTCTTTTTAGGCGCCTCTCCTGCAGCGCGTTCCGGTGCTTGGGACCGTGGATCTGGAGTCGACGTCGCCTCTCCTTCAATGTGTTCCGGCGCGAGGGCGCGTAGATCTGGGTTCGATGTCTGTGCAGGGGGTGGTTGTTTAGTCTCAGGTTCGTCTTCATCATCAGATGTAATGCGTATCACACCCCTCCTCTTCCTTGATTTAGTAGCAACCACATCCTCCATCTCCTCCTCCTCTGACTCTGATATGGTAATAACATCCATCTCGACAACCTGTCATGAGACGCATACAATGATCACAGTTGTGGGTACACAATACATAACAAATAAGTAACTCCACACTCAGGACAATACTTCAGTTTTATTTTTATTGCGACCTACAGCAGCTAAACAGCGCCAGGTGATCTACTCACAGGCCGATTAATATCGTCGCACTCCCCATTTACGAGTGGACACTTAGGGGAGTTACGCCGGTGTACATCTCTCGCTATGTCTGTTGCTACCCATCCGCAGATTGTCTGTCGGCAGAACACACACATCGTCGTGTCACGGGATACATTGTAGACGAACCCATCTCGAGCCAGGTCGTCACATGACACGGCCATCTTGCAATCATGTCCCACATAGGTGTTTCTCCTCTGCTGTTCATCGTAATACTCAATATTACACAACCGACTCCGCCAGTGGGAGGGGGGCATCGGTGGTGTCACGTAGGGTCGGTCAGTGATGCCGAAGATCTCTGGCACAGCGTGTTCTGGTTGACTAGATATTGCTGGTGTGGATTGTTCGTCACAGCTCTCGTCATAGGGATTTACGCATTTCTGTCTGACGTACACTCTGGAGTAGCTTACAGTGCCGTCTGCATTGTAGTTGTCATCACCAAGGATGGCGTCTACTAATACCATTCCAGGACGGATCCCTCTATTTCATTGGTTAAGAGGTCGTCCAATGAGAATGCTTGCATTTGAATGGCATAGATTCAAATTTATTTTTGATTATGAGTTCATGACCTATCTGTCTCAGAGCGTCACGCCTCCGTTACCATCCGGATCGCAGAGACTGTTGATAAACTCCTGATCCTCCTCAGGGATCTTCTGAAGCAGATGGGTATTCGTAAAAGCCACAGACGGTACCCCGTCCTTGTCGTATGTCACGCCAGCCACGAACTGGTTCTTGATCACGTCAAGGAACGCTCCGGACAGGATGTCACGTGCGTCTCTCTCGTTGGTGACGTAGAAACATGCCATGGATCTCTTGGTCTGCTTGACGAACGAACCCAAACAGCCTCTGGCCTGGATGATATCGTTACTGCCATATAGGGTCAGCAACCTGTCCTTGCAAGGGGGTCTCACGAGCGCCTTGGCGCTCATCTTCAGGGTACGGCGACAATTGGTGTCGGACATCTGCGTGAGGTGGGTCTGGATGCGGGTCCATTTCTCGTATCCCTCCTCTGGAGAAGGGTCTGGCTGTCTAATCACGGACACTTCGATGCATCCGATGTGCCTGCTCAGGCCGATGGACCTGGTGTAAGGAGTCACTATGGCCGTATTCAGTAGCTGGTTGGTCACTAACTGTAGCTGCAAGTCTTTATTTGCAGTTTCAGCTACAGATACATCCTTTTCAGCCTTCAGGGCCCTTATCTCTGCATCTTTCTTCTCCTCAATCGACCGTCTCAGGGTATCTTCGGCTGGGGTACCCACGAACTTGGTGAACTGGTCAGCACCGATCTCGTCAACATGTTTACGGGCAGAGGTGCGAAGCATCTGATTAAACAGCCTACCCGTAATATGGGACAATAATCAGTTCACCCTCATTTGAACCGTTGGTCACTACTTTTACTCCCTTTGTGGCCATTATTACCACTTTTGCGTCCTCAGTCATGGAGGGTGGATCGCAATAAAAACGATGAACTGACCCACCAAGGATGTTGAATTGTTTCGGACTCTTCTTCGCAGCCTTTGGGGCGGGTTCATCTGATGTTGAGTCAGCTTGTCTCTTCATGGCGATGTCAGGCATGGTTGAGTTAGCGTGGTAGGTACGTCTCAGGTTGTGATGAGAGGTAAATCGTGGTGGTTGTGAGGTGTTCGATAACAGTCGATCGAGGTCTCTATAAGAGCAGTAGTTTGGGCACGTCTGCACAGTACAGGAAATCTTGGCTGAATGGGACGAGTACTTTTTGTTGGTACTAATATACACGTAGCTTGCATATGTTATAAGATTCCTGCATTTTCATTGGATGATGATGTAAGCCAATGATATCGCAGGGATTTACTTTGCAAACCCAGATCCAATCTCGATGTAAGATCTAACACTCTTTGGCTTTGTAAAATATTCGACCCTGAGTGTAAAGAGGACATTACATCATCCTCCTCCTCTCCAAACTCAGTCTTGGTCCGGCCGAAGATGGAGTAGATCCAGTTCAGCGCTGGCATGTTCTCACTCTCCTCGGGGGACAGTTGTAGTTCACTCAGGAGGTATTCTGGAATGGTCTGGCTGTATGAGCAGGATTTCAATGGATCGGTGAAAACGTGCTCATGGGTCATAGTCCACTTTCTCCCGATGTAAAAGCAGGTTGTGTACTTTGTAAACCTACTGTCTGGGTTGACAAGAACGGAGTTGCACCAAGTCCCTGGGTCGGTATACATGACAGATAAGTAACCAACAGATACAATCAAGAATAACGATAACACCAATGTCTGACTTTGATTTTTTATTGTTCCAATCAGTCGCCCATGTCTGGACACAATGTATGTCTCAGTCTGTCTTCTTCCTCTGTGTCAGCCATGCCTCCGGCGTCAAGTCTGTGGATGTTAACTCTGCTTTTGATCATCTCTGCGTCTTGTATTGAGATTTTCCTTATGCCGTCCTTCTTGTCTACCTTCCCCAGTGTCTCAAATAGGTGAGTGTTGCCGAAGATTAGCAGTTGGGCGTCTGGGCGAGGTTCGAACGATTGTTTCGATCCTTTGATTTTCCCCGAGAAGACGGATGCGTTGCCGCTGGTCAGCCTTCTGAAGTCCTCCAGAGTGAAGACATTGCTGCCTACGCCGTACTCGTCCATGATGAGAAACTGCGCATCCGGGTCCACACCGGCAAAGTTCGTGACATCTTTGATCATAGAGGCGTGCGTATACTTCATAAACTGCCCCACAATAGTGCTCATGCCGAAGTTAGGGTGCTTGCTGTAGAAGTAATGGTGCTTTTTCTTTGTTACGCGGTTGTCCTGTTCTGTGAGAAGGTGCGTAGCGCACCCATCGCTGTCCACGTGTCGCTCTAGGCCTATAGTAGACACAGGCCCATGACCGCTGTTGATGCAGTTCTCACTCTGGGCTGACACAATGGTGTATGACCGGAGGGTTTTGAAGCAGTCAAATCTGATCTGCTCACCCCTGGGAATGTCTGGTCTGGCCGTCTGAATCTCCATGGCATTCACTCTTGTCCTAGGATGTCAGGAGTCTCACAGTGGTGTGTGCGCGCCGGTGGTTGAGATGAAATGAGTGATGGCGCGATATTGCGAGACTTTTGAGTGTAATATTTCCCTGCATTACTGTATGCACCATCTTGGATCCGACATGAATGTAGATTCATGTAGTATCGCCATGTCTCAATTCTACATTCAATCTGAATGTGGATTCGTGTATGTTATTACGCTGGATTAGGGGGGTCACCGAGTTCATATTCCTCCCACGTACACCATCCGTCTCTCGAAGGCTGTTTGTGGCTGAGTATCTCGTATATTGTAATATGGCTCCAGGGGCCGGTCTGGGAATGATGCATGCAATGCCAACTTGTGTATGAGTTCCTGGCGCTCCAGTCTGGTCTGCAGTGGTGATATATCACGATCTTTGTCTCTTTTTTGTTGCAAGTCATAGGATGCTTTTTCCGTCTCTACCTCCTGTCTACTGATGTCCGAGTCATTCTTGTCCTTTCTCGTGTTGATGGCCATGAGATATCTGTAGTGCTGCCTGTCATCATTGATCTCCTTCTGCGACAGACCCACGAGCTCTCTCAGACCCTCGAGCCGGGTTGTCTTGATGACGTTGATAATATGCAGAGCCGAAGCAATGCGCTGAAAGTGCTCTGAGTCGGACTCGTCGTCAGCCTTTGTCGACCTGAGAATTCTGTCCTCTATGACGTCAAAGTCTAGTGAACTCAGGTCCGTCCCCATATACATCCGCAGAATATCATACAAGCTCTTCAGTGGTTCCGACATTCCCTCTGACGACGGGGGGAGGGTGTACATGTTTCTCACCCCCGTCTCGATCTCGCTAGGGTATTTGCTGAACGCTTCTCTGATGATGCTGGCCCTCTGTAGCCTAGACGCCCTGGCCTGATTCGGCTGAGACGGACCTCTCCTCGTGGCCGGACTCGGGACTGTGGATGTCATTTTAAGTTTTGGTCTTTTCACCCTTGTCTGTTGCATCCCTTCCGTTTCTTGCGCCTCGGCCTGTTGCGGCTGGGTTGAGAGTAACTCTTCCAGTTCCTCTGGGTCCAGAACGTCTGCCTCCAGCTCTGAGGATTCAGTTTCCTCAGGATCCGGTAGGGCTGTAAGCTCCATCTCAGGTGATTCCATAGGATCATACTGCTCCATGGATGCCGTCCCCACTCACAATAGATCTGGTCGTTTCTGATGACGTCAGATCATGTGTAAACACAAACATCAGGTGTTTGTAGTCATCAGTCTCGGTATTTAATAATCGATCAGAAACGAACTCATTGCACATGTCAAAGAAGACCAGTTTCAGGTTGGACAGACTGGTCAGGTTGGCTATGGATGAACTACTCATGCTGTAAACCATGCCCAGATTATACCTTAACTTAAGGAACGGGGCGATTATGCTGCTGAGAATAGCCACGTAGTTAGTGGTCCAAGTCTTCACGCCGTGGTTGTCAACTACAGTCACGGATGGAAACAGGGCATCGACATAGTCTCTCCACCTGTCCTTGATGAAGTTCCTCATGTCGTTCATGTGCCTCTCAGGTATATCCGGGAAGATCTTGGCCTTCCTGAAGTGGTCCTTTACAACCATCATTTGCGGCGTCGGGTTGAGACCCTGCACGGTCATGGCAGTGGCCTCGTGGGCGCCGTTACACAGTTTCCTGCGTTTGGCCTCGTCCTTGCCTCTCATTATCGAGCCGTACCTCTTCATGGCCTGCAGATGATTACGTTCCTTTATTGCGGCCTCTCTCTCAACTCTGGCCTTGTCTGCCCTGAATTTTCTATCAACCTCTTCCTTTTTGGCTCGCATCAACTCCTCTTCACGCACTTTGTGCACATTGTCTACCAGCTCGTGATATTCATCAATAGCCGACCCGTACTGATCATAAGCCCTTCGATTGAGTCGTCTCTCTGCCTCGTTGCCACTGCCACCTGCACCGCCGTCACCATCTCCCTGCGTCGACGGTGACCCTTCCGAATCACTGTCCAGTGCCCTCTTTAAGTCTTCTCTACGCTTGTCGATCCTCTCAGCCATCTGCGGAAAGGCGCCTTTGAGGTCCTCTATGTTTTGTCTGTATATGTCTGATATCTGGTTGAGATCTGCGATACGATCCTCTCTGAGCTGGGTGAGGAATTCGTCAGACTGCATGACGGCATTCTCGAGGTTGTCTACAGACTCTACGTCAACCATAGCCAAGATGTTCTGGAGATTATTCTGCACCGACTCCAACCTCGCCATGGTCTCTTGTTGCTTTTTCTGGTTGGTCGCACTTGTCTTGCTGACCCTCTCCTCCAGGTCACTCAGTAGTCGTTCCATCCTAGTAATACCTACCCTGTTAAGCTTTGACTGGGTGTTCAGGCAGGTCTTGTAGACAAGCATGAGCTTCCTAGCGTCCTGCGTCTTGGCCTTCTCCGCCGCGTTTGTACTGATACTTTCTAATGTCTCAGACTGAAATTTCTGATACAGCCTCACCAGGTCCTTGTATTCTCCGTTCAGCTTCTTGTATATGTCATTCGCCTCTTTCAGTTTAGAGTAGTACTCAGCGTACAGTTCATCCGCCCTCGTGTCACCCGACCCGCCGGCCACTGCCTCAGCCGGGGTAACATCGGCTGGACCCCTGAGTATGCCAGCATAGTTCTCGTCGAAACACTCCCAGCTGAGGGCCACCTCATTCAGACCCACCCTTTCGTGTACTGTTGTCGGCGGGTTCAGGGACGACGTATGATTGGTCATCACGTTTTCCATATGCTCTAAGATCTTCTCAATAGACATGAGAACCGTCCTCAACTCCAGTTGAGCGCGATGTATGGCCGAACTGGCAGCAGCGTGGAGTCTGGTATCCATCACTTTGAAAATTTCCTGTTCCGAGTCTGCAGAAGGATCAACGCCCACCGCCTTCAGAGACCTCTCCAGATGTATGATCAAGTCATCTACGGAGGCTGACGAGGCAGACATTGATGACACGATCTTCTTTATTGGTATGATCCCGAAGGCGTCATGAGTAGTACATTGATCGGCCTCGTGTTCCATAATGTGATCCATTTCTTTCGAGACGTTGTCCAGGTTTCTGTTGATTTTATGGATGTACTCGTGTTTGGTCGACAAGAGATCTTTCAGTTTCTTTGTTGCGTTTTTCATGTTGTTGTCTTCTTCTTTTGTGATAGTCCGTAACAGTCTTGACGTTTCTTCGAGGCCCTTCTCACCAGAGGTCAGCTGCTTCTTAAGCGACCCTATCAGCTCCTGTGTCGGATCTCTCGGCTCTTTCTCAGCCCCTCGCCTACCCTTGCCATTGACTCCCATGTACGTCATTCGACCGGGTCTGGCTATCCCCTGAAGTGTGACCCGTGCGGGTTTGCCACCTGGTCCCGACTCGTAATACTGAACATTATCATCAAACCCTCTGAGCTGACTCTTCCACAACTCCTCCTCCTCCCTGTCTCTAGCCTTGGCTTCCTCTCGTTCCTCTTCGCCGAGTCCATCCGGACTTCCCTGGCCGTCCTTCTGTTCCTTTTCCTCAACCAGGACAAAGCCGTCGGACAGGTGTGTACCGTTTTGCTTCTTGAACAGTTCTGCATAGGTGTATTCAGCCTTCAGGATCTGCATCAGCTTTGTGTCAAAAGGCACGCCGTACTTGTCAAAGGCCAGGTACACCTCTTTGTTCGACTTGAAGTTCCATGCCGTATACGAGTTGTCTCTTCGGTTTTTCACAATGATGATATTGTTGGGGCTGGGGATTTTCCTCTTCGGTTCGAGCCACCTCTGAGGGAGTGCACCCGGCTTGCGTTTACTCTGGGTGATCAATTCGTAGGGAATGATTCCCAGCACCTGAGAATACTCCACCATGGTTATTAGAGTCTTCCTAATTGACCTGAAGCTACCCAGGGATGACACCGACGCTTCGATGCGCTTGAACCAGCCATTAAATACAGCTGATTTGAGGGCGTCCACATCCGACCTAAATTTATTGTTCGCCTCTTTCTGTAAAACCGGGTCTACACCTCTGCCAGCCGCATCTCTGTCCACAGCCACAGGTCGATTGAGAATGTCGGTCATCAACTGATATTTCTGATCGATATCGTCCAACATCTTGAATAGACCCACGTGGTCGTCGAAGTTCTTAACGAACGAATCCATGGCGATGGTGGTGAGATACGGTTTAACGTCCATCTCAGCCCAGACTCTGCTGTAGAGTTCCGAGTGCCCAGACCATTGCATGTCGGTGGATTTGAACGACTTTCTGTTGTTAACCAACTGAAACATGTCCGACGTGTGTACAGTAGGGTACACTATACTTATCTCATCCAGCATATCAAACGGGTTTATGGCCGGGTCATCCTCTCTCATTCGGCAGATGTAGTTGATTAGAAAGGTGTCTATGTTTTTCTCCTCCAGGACAGAGCACCATCTGTTGTAGATGGGAACGTCTCGTTCCTTTATTTTTTTTGCCATAAACCACGGTTTTCGAAGCGCTTTTTCATACGCCTTGACCAGAGCGTGCTTTTCTCTAGCTTCTTCTACTCCAGACAGACCACTTGTCGCAACATTGTCCTTACTCCCAGGTAGATACAGATGTTCCATTGGTTTGGGGCGTGTCATGAAGGTTGACATGATGTCAAGGTGGATTAGGATTAGGGGTGGATATTGCGTACGTCCCCTGCATTATCAGCATCTAATAGTCCCGTAACACATCCCTGTTGTCAAATAGAGCGGGTTTTGCCAGCGTATCCACCCATAGTGTATTATACCTCATCGCTGAGCCAGACGGGATCTCGACGACTTTCCCGTTATAGATTTGAGTCGGGGACGGCAGCAGGTGTCTGAGTATGTTCCAGGCATTTAATGTGCAGTCTCTGTTTATGACTACGTACAGTTCCAGGGGGTGGCCAAAATACACGGTTGTATACCTGTCGTCAATGTATACAGGCAGGTCTCCTAACTTATACACCTTATCACACGTAGGTCTATGTGCGAACGCAATCTGTGTCTGGTAATCGTCAACCGTCTCTCTGTCACCCAGATGCACGGGAAGGTGTGTGTGCACCCTCATACCGGCCACGCCGTCCATCATGTACATAATATCCCTTACCAGGGGGTGGACAGTGTCATTGGTAAACGATACAATGTAAACGTCCATAACGACAACATGTGTACAGACAAGCCACACAGACAAATAACCAGAACAGTGTTACATGATTGCGTTTATTGAGGTGGTCATTCACAGATCCCACATCACCTTGAGTACCTCGGTACAAGCATGGCGCTTTGCAATAGAGCCTTGAATACAGCACTCCAGAGACTTCAGCGCCGCCGACATTGATGTCATGTTGTGAACCCTGCACGGGCAGTGGAACATCCTCTGTCCGTCCGGACCCGAGTCGACCCTAGCTAGCCTGGGGAGATCTTCTGTCATAGCCAGTGCAATGATGTCGAATTTAATAGTGACATCGGACTCGGATAAGGCATTGAAATGTGTAGTGCCAAAATTTGTTTTAGTGACATTCTTGTCAGACACTTGCACCACAGCAGCCTTCGGTGTGCCGCTGTCTACGCCATCAGTCTGCAAACCACAGCTCCGAGTCGAACCAAAGTCGGGTTTACGTGCTCTGGTGGACTTGGTTGGACAATCAGACTCTGTCACACCATCTGACAGCCGAAGTGGTCTCGATCTAGGCATGGCTGGCGAGCATTCTGGGATGAGGTGATCACACGTATCAATCGCCATTGATGGTACCGTGAGTGGGTTGGAGGTCGAGTCAAAGTAGGTTGTGATCAACAGTTGTTTTGACTCTAGTCCGATGTTGATACTGAGACTAGCGCAGGCCTTGGGGAGCAGTCCCTCTGGACCGTACGCCTTCTCAACAGTAGTGTTTGTTCCAGCAATGAGTACCTCTTTGTCCTGTCTGGAGCCGGCTATCTTCAACATGTGTCGTGGCTTAACCACCATAGACGTGATGGTCTCATCCCCATTGGAGATCATGAAGCGAATTCGTTCACTCCTGGTGAAGTTGCACAGATTGAACCGTACTGGAACGGCCTTGTTCGACGCGCAGATGAGCTCCAGGAACATGTTTGCTGGACTGTGACTCGTTCGTAACAGTACCTGAGAGCTCAGCTCAGCAGATATGACGTTGTCTCCTGCAGGTATTATCTGGATCATGCCAAGGACACACCAGCCGCCGCATACCTTTCCGTACACAGCCACTCCGGGGAAGGCGGATTTGATGACAGTACTGTCTGTCTCGTTGCTGACTTGGGAGATAAACCCGTTCTGGAGAAGGTCGTCATAACTGGACATGTGTACAACCTCATCGTTGAATACTGGATCCATGATAAAAAATATCAAGTGACCGACCGGTCTGGGACGATGTGTACTCTGCCGTGCAGATGAGGAGAATGATGATCCCCGTTGTGGGCGCGACTTATATATATGGCCTAAAACCAATAGTGATGAATGTACATTCATGTTGGATGTGAGATCGTGTATGTGATAATATATATGTATTAACTCGCCACTCAATAGCGACGAATGTACATTCGTGTTGGATGTAAGATCATGTCATGGACAACACGATGAATGTACATCCATGTTGGATGTGAGATCATGTATGTGATAATATTATATATGTATTAACTCGCCACTCACTAGCGACGAATGTACATTCGTGTTGGATGTCGAATTGTGGCCCAAGCGCGATGGTATTTAAGCAGAATGTGCGGCCGGCACGTCAGTCCCAACTTTCTCCGCCGTAGAGACACGTTGTCAGGTCGGTCTTGGCATCAGCAGCTGTCGAACTACTTGAACTCACTCAGGATGGCATCCAAAGACAAGTCACTTGTCTTCGACAAAGATGATGGAGGGAATGATGTCTCTCTGACAACTGAGAACGGCGCCATCTACTCGTCATCCCTGTTTGGACTAATTGTCAGCAAAGATGCCTTATTCTCCGACGATGCGGTTAAAAAGCACGCTGCATCAATGGCTGTGTTGTCACAACTGGATGACAGGGTTATGTGGCTGTCTACCGCCGACGTCATGCCGTCGTTCATGCAGCTCAACCCCGCGTTCTGCAAGCAGTTCCTAGACTCTCACCTTGACAAGTTAATGCCGGTGTCTATGGGCATCTCCGGCTCAACACTGAGGCATATGTTTAACAAGATCTACAATGATGAGAATGCAGCAGACACGTGCTCCGATCTACTCAGATCTATGGTGTCTCACACAAAGTGGCAGTTTGGCCAGTACCCGGACACTCCTGAGCGCAACATACCACAGACCTTCGTAGAGGACTCCCTGGGTGATGACGAGGTGTTGATTGTCTTCACTACGGTCCTGAACGCCTTACACATGTTAGCCAACGGAGACTACCAAGCGGTGTTTACTTGTGACACAGAGTGCACCGACGTGACAGTAGGCCCAAGCCTGTCCGTACCTGTCACCAGACTCCTCTCTGCAGTGACCAAGGAGGATGAGGAATACGACCTGGGAGACTCACCAAAGCCTGGGATGGGACTGCGAACCAGCGACGTCATCTTCAAGGAGTTTAGACACATACTCAGAATCATGCTGAAGTTTGGCCAGGGTGACTGTGGTGGGACCGACCCTGATGAGCACACCGACCTAGGTTTTGAAAGACAGTTATTGTCAGCCTACACCAGATCCGCTCTACCTAAGGGTGGTGGCGCGTTGGGCCTGACTGCAGGGGTCACCCAGCTTCACGCAATGGTGAACACAATAGTCACCAGGGACAACAGGTGGTCGTTGGACTGCACCAATGAGGCAGCATGGGCGGTGTTTGTCAACTCGTACCTGTCAAGCTTTTCTGCCCCGGTCATAGCAAAACTGTCCATTGTGGAGAAGAAAGAGAAGAGTCTACGATACATCATGAAGACGGCCAACACGCTCCTGAACCTCCAGACAACTGGGTCAAAGGACTCGGAGTCCTTCTCTGCATTTATCCTGTATCTGGCGTATGACCTGTGCGTGAAGAGGTGCACGACAGAATACGTCAACAATCTGAGGAGAGGCAGTAAACGATGCACAATCTGCGAATGCGGAGACCTGTGTGCAGCCGTGTGGGTCAGTGCGTTTACCAACTCCAGCGCCATGTCTATGAGTATCCTCGACCCGAAAAAGGCCTCTGCCTCTGGACCGATGAGCGACACGTTTAACCAAGTCCTGATGTCAGACTACAACTACTCAACTGGGATCATGGGTAACCTTACAGCCGAAGGAGCCGGCTCTCTGAAGGAATCCAAAAAAGTCGGTACCTCGTTCAACGAGGCTCTGTTGAAGATTGTGGCTGATTACAAAGACAGGCTTGTGATATCCAGGGACAGCACCACAGCGGAGGCACTGAGTATCTTTGGAGACACTCTGATAGAGATATCAGACATGATTAACAGTGGTAGCCACAACATCCCAATCGTGCACAGAGACTCGTGTAACTCCAAGTCGACCAAACTAGAGTCTATTCTGAATGACTCGGATGGGACAATGAACAAGCTGCTTCACGGTATCTGGGCTCTACCCATGTCGAAGTCAAAAATCGTCCTGTACATGTCACGGTTCGTGATCAACGCTGGCGGCAACCTGAATGACTTCTCGTCAAAGCCTACTCAGGCGTATCAGATGGCCATGGGGGCCATCAGCTCGAAAAACATTGGGGTCTACAGTAAAGACGTGTCTCAGGAGGTGATGCTGAACTACTACAATGTGCTGCCGTCCATTGACTCTCTCAGGAGGACCGAGGCCAATATCAACACTGAACCCACTCCTAAGATGATCAAAATAAGTGGAATGAAAGTGAAGACTGCGAACAAGTTTAAGTGCCTCACAGGGTTCCTGATGGAACAGAGCGGCTCGCGTGGATACTCCAACAGGTGTGGAGGAATGGAGATTACCGGCAGCAACCAGGTGTTGACGACCAACCAAGCCAAGATGCTGTCGTCATCTATTGGATGGATACTGGGGAGATATGTGCCCGGCATCGAGGTCAATGGCTGGGGACAGTCTATCCAGAACTGCGTCGATCAGATCTTGGCTCTTCCTATGGGTCAGTTTCACCACAAGGAGCTGGCTGTCCACACCTGGGAGAGATTCCTGAGTCTTTTCGTTGCTGGATCTCTGATGGTCGCCAACGGCTACTACAGCAAACCAAACGACTTTTCTGACGGTCTCTCGGTACCATCATTTGTCAACCTGAAGGACTGCAAGACTCTGAGCACCGAGACGTTCAACCCACATCTATACAAGGGGGGGCCGGTCATGATGTGTATTCGATCAAAGATTACCAGCTTCCACTCCAAGGAGAATGGCACGACGTTTGTTGTCTGTAACATCGTACCCCTGTCCAAGATGGCAAACTATGTCGGCCGAGAGATGGTTAGCTTGACCAACAGGTCCGTACTGGGTGTCTTCCTGGCAACGAAGTCTCATATGTTCGGGACTGACGCCAATGGACTGGAAAAGGATGACATGTGGGACAGTATGAGCGACCTGATCAACAAGTCTCTCGTGGACAGGTGCATCTTCCTCGCCACAAACGCTACGGCAATAGCAAACAAGATCAGAACAATGACATATATGGATGCAGACGATGAAGTCACGTATGATCACGTTCACACTTTATTCACACAATACGGTGCTGAAACAATGTTGCTTGACAAGTGCCTGGGTGCCATAGCCAGCCATTTGGAGGACGCTGAAGCGGTCCAACAAGATGTCAAGGAGTGTCGCGAGAGAGCCTCTGCTAGGGTCACTGAGACAGAAGGTGGTATCGATTTTAGTGCAAGGATCTCCCGTCTGAAGAGGAAGATAACTGCTGTTGACCACGGTCTGGACGACGATGATGACATGACCGACAAGATGAGGAAGACCGACGACACGTCCTCTGGAGATAGCAACATTGTAGACGAGTTTCACGACTAGTCTAGCTGAGCTGTCTCTTTACTCTCCTCAGCATCTCGTCCCTCTGGATGTTGGGGGTGGCCTTGAGTTGTCTTGAAATTATCCCCCTGATGACTGCTGTGGAGGCCTTGAGTTTACCAACCCTCTGTACATAATCTAGAAAGTCCTCTTCCTTATACTTCTTGGTTTTGGTCGGCGCCCCTCCACCCTTCACTCTGGAGGATGATCCAGAGGAGCCGGCCGCCCTCATACCTTGACTCATCTCTCTCACTGTCTTCTCCTCACTGCTCTCTCGTCGGACCTTTGTATCGGAGAATAAACCCATTGCATAGATCTATATCTCTCGTTGTTATTGTATGATGTATTAAACTGTCGTACGTATGATCTGAGCTGTTGTCACAAGTATGGTGGTGTCGCATCAAAACAAATACTATACCTCAAAATCATGATTAACGAAGGGCTAACCCTATTCAGAAATAGGTTCGTCAATGTTGTGGGGATGGACTCGCATGGGCCTGAATACACAGGATCCTGTTTGACCAACAAGAACGACCTGTCTCCACTGGAGGTATTCTACGCGTCCACCGTGTCTACGAACATATCCAAAGACAAAGATGTGGCGACCATGTCATTTGTAATGGACTCTAATGACCACGAGACATCTGAACGCGAACACAATGCCAGACGACAGCGCGAGGAGGAGAAACTAGCTAAGGAAATGGACGCGCAGTGTCGTATGGAGCGCATGAAAGAGAATATCGACACTCTTGCTGCTGATGACAGTTCAGCTACACCCCTATACAGGTTTCTTCATCGCCACATCAGAGAGAAGGCCACGTTAGATAAACTGTCAGCATTGGAAGAGGATGTGGTGGACGATGGTGCAAGTGGACAAGAGTCGTACGTGCCCTCTGACCGTAATAGGGTGCTGTACATGTCACCGTCGTTTATTGTAGATGGCGTGTACCCCGTGGCCGATGGACTGAGGAAGAGACGAGACATAAGGCGACTTCGGGGTAAGTCTCATAGACTACCGGAGTCGGCGCAGGTCAGGTGGTCCTTGGTTGATGCTGAGAAGTCTGTTGTTGGTACCATCTTCTGTCCGGTCACAACCAGCTCTATATACGAGGACAACCTACAGAGGCTACTGTTGCCGTCGGCTTTTAGGTTCCGCATGGAGACGCAGAAGATTAACCCAAGAGGCGGTATACTGGCATACATGGCCATGTATGCCCCAGACCACGATCCTATTGTGGAGATATCGGGCAAGGCTCCAACTACGCTCAGAGGCCTATTCTCAAACATCCTTGATGGTAGCCTGTACGAGGGACACTCTATATCCACCCTGTGTCACCCATTCACCGTGGAGGAGACATATGACGACCAGTCCGATTTGAGAACGTTCTGTAACCGCGTCCTGGCGTGTTCCTACTACGCCATATTTATCACCCTGTTGGGCGTAAAGGCTTGGGTGCCGGATAGATATCCGGATGACAGGTTTGTTGTTGATGACAGGGTGGACGGGTTGGGTGTGTTGATCAAGCTTCCCTACAGTGAGGTCATATATGACGAGCATGCTGGTGTCTGGATGTTTCACAATAAGAAAAGGCGGTCAATCTGCTACGTCACCCAGTTTGAAAGTCTACTGACGTATATGTATTACCCAGAGGAGGCGGCTAGGGCTACATTGATCGATTCTGAGTGATCTACCTGACCACCTGATCCATCGTTCTGATCGTCATCATCCGACGGAGACATCTGGGAGACGTTAGGTAGGTCTAAGGCGGGCTCATCTGCAGTGGTGTAGTGTACCAGATCCGTACTAGAAGTAAACCTTTGAACCTTCCTCTTCTTCCTCTTACCGCTCTTGCTGCTCCTTGTAGACGACTTGTCCGTGATCTGCGCGTTCAGATTAACCGAACCGAGGAGGGACTGCAGTAGCCTCATGTCGTCGTTCTGGTCAGGTTCGGGGGGACCACCGACAGCTCCTTGGGGTGCTGTGTCATCATCCTTGTGTTGGTATCCGAAAGGTATGTCAACCATTTCCGACTCGTCCAGCCTACCGAGGATCTGGTCGGCGTCCTGCAATGCCACCGACAGCGCGTCAGTCAGGTTCACCGTTGTCTCATCCATCTTGTCTGCAATCTTAGTTATTCTCTTCGATAATTTGACTCCGCGCTCGTTGATGCTGTTTTTGATGCAGTCGTACAGCACCATGACGGCCCTGGCAACAACCGGTAACGGTACGCATTGACCTCCAGTGACAATAAAAAGCCTGATAACGTGTCTGGCTTTCTGTTTTGTTACCTCCTTGCTCAGGAAGTCTTTGTATATCCTGTACATCTTAGTCGAGTCTTGTATAAAGTCCATGGTTCTGTGGCGCGTGGGCTGAGTTTTCAAATCTGTGCTCACCAGATTTCGCGCGACAAATACCCAATGATCACGTCCCACGTGATCACGTGGCTATGGCGGATTATATATATAAACGAATAGTGGGCTGGTGTCATATTCGATATTCTACGACTGCAAGCAAGTTGACATGGCCCTCAATATCATGACCCCTGTTGAACGTGACATGTCAAAATGCAATGATCTTATGAACGCCATCAATAACAGCTGCAAGAGGCTGACACGATGCGAGGACGGGTCCATCTTTCCACTGAACCAAGAAGGGGGGGTATCATCAGAGGAGATAAACAGTGACGTGTATGACTGTATGTCATACTTTGACGATCAGGTAGAGGACCCTACAGTGCCGTGGGTGTTCACGGAGAAATTCAAGAAAGATATAGTGGATAAGGTATACACGGACGCCATACCATCCTTGAAGAGAAACGCGGATGACGCTCTGGTCGCGTTCTGCAGGTCTCTGATCCCCGGTCTGCCCACTGTTAGACGGACACTGAGACAGATGTTGGCTGAGAGGAACGTTGACGCATTGCAAGAGGGGCAAATATCTGCGTTCTTCGACGTCCAATGCACCAACCCCATGTGTGCGGCGAAGGCTTTCGTATCCCCTACCGAGGATCCTGACACATTCCCTCCACCTAACGTGGCCCATCCACGGTGGATATACGATTCAACCAGCTGTGAGGACTACCTGACGAAGATGGTACTCTACATTAAGGAGTTTGTCGCGAAGCCGATATCCAAGCGGTGCTCTGCCTGTAACTTGTTCTTCAGGCTCACTGAGGGCGAGGAACCGGTTGATTTATTTGGTCTACCCGAGAAATTCATTGTGAACGACAGTATTTGTTCTCTCTACGGCATGTACTCGATTAATGCAGGACCCGATTTCTTCTACGACCTTCAGATTGCGCGCGTACCGACGGACACTCCATCTTTGAATGACGACTACGTAGTGTATCAAGGCGATCGTACTTTCTTCTGATTGGTCGATGCTATTCCACCCACGCAAGTTACTTCCATGTACTATATAAAGAGAGCCAGAAGATGAGTGCCTCATTTCTCTTCGAAACACCCTGGCTGTACCCGTCTGTGGCCATCATCGTGGTTCTCTCCATTATCCTGTTGACTGTGATCTTCAAGTGCACCTACTATTTCAAGAAAGCCTGTATCTGTTGTGGTAGCGCTAATAGCAATGTCTGAGCCAACCGGGGGTACCGACTACACATCTATAATCACAGAGACATCCGGCGACCCGCTGAACGACCCATTTGAGGCGGCTACATCCATTGACGAACTAAGTATTCTGTACCTGACTCAGGCTGACTTGTTTCACCTGGACAACGTATCAGGGGGACAGAGGGAACGTCAAGAACAGTTTATCAAATTCATCATCACTTTACTCGCACCTAAGGAGGACTGATCCTTCATATACACCCGACCAGACATGGCCATGGCTTTATTTCTTCCCCTAGATGTCCAGAAGGCACTGTGTCTAGACGATCACCAGATTACCATCTACACCAACGTCAAAGACAACATGGATTACGTGATATACGAGAACA
Source organism: Goniobranchus coi (assembly GCA_025762795.1). NCBI lineage: Eukaryota > Metazoa > Mollusca > Gastropoda > Nudibranchia > Chromodorididae > Goniobranchus > Goniobranchus coi. The sequence goes on from JAOXJN010000038.1 coordinate 39,029, forward strand.
AATCCGACGATTTTATCGTAGCAGACCCAATGAGCAACTACAACTATGAGGGTAACCATACCATAGTGCACACTCCACCACCGAATATGAGTGTTACCAACAGGAAGCGGAGACGACCCGACGACGGCGGTGACGTTGGCCAGGCAAAGGTCGCACGGAACGCCATACCATTTAGACTGATGAAACCCGGTGAGAACAAGATGACCCTGCAAGGGTTTATTGAGCACTGTGCTCAGTACATGTCAAAACACTGCACCACGGCGGACTTGGCCACGATCTATCAAGTTCTCGAACTCTACACCATAGATGAAAAAGTGTTGGACGTGATCAGGGCTGCAATACAGCTCATGTCAACCAAAACGTTGGTGAACACCATGCGTAGGAACTGCGACAGGAGGAATAAGAAATTTAAGCAACAGTTGCAGTTCGTGCTTAGCGCCATGTGCAAGAAACATTTATGCTAGACAATGATATGACGATGAGTATTACATTATTCCCCCCGTGTAAAATTCATCAGCGCAGACACGCAGATTCGCCAACAACAGACATGTTGCGCCGTACGCTCAACACCAAGTCAGTGAAGGACACCGAGGGGCAACCCATTAACTTCGATGAGATCACCCTAAACGGACATACCATCCACACTGCCATGGTGGACAACGCAGTCTTGAGAGAGGTTCCGGTCGGGCCTATCTTCGACCTGTTTGGTCGAAACAACGTTATCAAGGCCACCTTCTCAAAGGCAGGAAACTCCTACCGACTAAGCGTAATGGACACCTCCACCTACACCCACAGCGGGGAGGGCAAGGTCATAACCTACAATGACCTCAAGTCGACCATGGACTCTTACCCAGGCGGAGAGTGTGTAGACGGTATCATATGCGCATCATACGAAGGGGAGGGCCTCGTTTTCGAGCCGTACGTGTACGACTGGAAGTCTCTCACAACCATCTCCAAGCTGATGCGAGCCTTACTCGTGGCCATCATCTTTACCCTCATCGTGTACATCGTCAGAGACACTGCGTTCAAAGAGTTCGTTATGTTTGGCCTGTTTTTGGTGAAGGACAACGTATTCTCGTGGGCTCAGCTGTTCATATGACGAAATGAAATAAAAGAATATAACTCAATACACTCTTTATTTTATATTTATTCGAACATAGACAGTATGTATGTGTATCTTGTAGTTTCGTCTCTCAGTTGAACAGATTGTTCAGACAGATAAAGTTAGATCCAAGTGATACTACGTTCTGGGTCACATCATATATTGACCTCCTATTCCCTTCTAGGTTGTACATGACCACCCCAACTGGCCTCATTAGACGTAGGTAGACGAGTAACTTGTCCAGGTCCAGGTAGCCTTTACCGGCGTGCTTTTTCAGCATGCCACCGATTAAGGTAAATGTCTTGCCGTGCTCGATTGAATCTTGCAGGGCGAGGACGTCCTCGGTCAGTCTGTATCGTTCCTGCCAGTTCAATATCATCGGGTGCAGGTACATGTTACCCTCCCACGTGAACGTGTTGACGGAGGGGTTGTTTTTAGCCAAGTAGCTGATGGCAGGCATGGCGTAGATGGTGTCTCCCACAACCAATTCTCCGAGACCGGTGTTCTTCATGGTAGAATGGGTACTCGTGGACAGGTGGATGGTGGTCTGAGTCATGGGACTGGGACGCACTGTGTCTTTTCTTGGAGACCTCCACATGATCTTGGAGGTGTCGAGACGAGAGATGAAGTCTTTCAGCGAGTCTATCTCGCTCTCCATCCTGAAGCTTGGGTCGGTCTTGTGTAACTGTGATGCTATTCTCGTGGCGGGCAGGAAATATCTGTCAGAGTTGATCAGGCAGTACGGGATGTCTCTCTTTACCAGCGGTCCATCGCCTATAGACGCCGTGTCATGCGCGGCTAAGCGCAGGTACTTGTAGTCATTCATCATCGTGTTAATGTAATGTGGGCCAAATAAAAAAAAACACCTGCGACCAGACCAGAATGTCAGTGTCGGCTGCTCCCAACTCAATACTAATACTTCAACTTCAATGAACGAACGAATATTCACTGACGCCACATCGGTCCCACTTGCCAATGAAGTCATGTCCAGTGATGTAAAAGGACGTGCCGCCATTGGTAATGACCGAGTTGACCCTGTAGCTGGTTGCAGATTTTAGGTCATCTCGACTCACCACGCCAGACATAATGTCCGCGTCCGACCAGCATGTCTTGGGTATGGCCATTCCGATGAACTCGGATATGGCATCCTCTCCCTTGATATCCACACCATCCGTCTCTGGCCTGGTCATGTTCAATTGGGTGTTGTTGATCCTTGTGTTGGCATCTACGACGCCCTGGATGCCCGCCGCGGCAGTAGGATTGAAGTGAATATACTTGTAGAAGGGACAGTCCGGATTCTCAAAAATCTCCTTTGAGTACAGGCACAGCGTGTTGATGTTGTTCCACATATTCTGGTGCACCTTGTTGACAGTGTACACCGTGGGGTGGATGCAATCCTTCACAGTAAGATCCAGGAAGTACTTGGCGTGTTCCTCATACGTCTTGAAAGGGGTGCCAACGCGACCGAGGGGACTGCCCACAGCGCCGAATGCATTGATGTCCATGAAGGGTGGGGTGATGAGAGGCCACCAGCCATCCCCCTTCACACGTGGGTCCAAGGTCTTTTGTTCAACTCCGGCCAGCCTCATCATGTGGTGGTACGTGAGGTGGTCACTGATCTCGTCATCTTGCGTCACGTCCAAAACCCTGTTCGTGGCAGTCGATTGGGTCTCTACCATCAATGCATTCTTCCACATCACGGCTGGGTAGCCAGCCAGGGACAACCTGCATGTTGTAGAGTGAGCAGATGACTTGTACAGAATTGACTGAGAGTCGTCAGACAGATCCTTTGCTCTGGTCTGGGAAGGTACGCCCCCAATGTGAGAGAACCCAGAGGGCTTGCACAGCAGCATGGAGTCTGCTTGCACAAACTGAGTCTTCACAAAGTTGAGACCGAATCCAATGTTGATGTACCTCAGGAAGGACAGTGAAATCTCATTGGTCAGACCCAGGAGTTTCTTGTAGATGAGATCGAAAGTCTCCTCATCAAACGGCTCCTTCTTCGTGTTCAGGTAGTTCTTGACGACGACCATAATGTGTCTCCTGTTGAATTTTCCCTCTTCATCTTCGCCATCCTCCACCTGTTCTGTGAAGAAGTCTTTCAGAGACTGTGCAGTCATGTTCAACATCACGCTGATGATGTTCATAGCCATCAAATCATCGTTGTAGTAGTAGTTGTCTTTGACCAACCTGTTAACCCTTATGGTGACGTTGGCACCATCCTCAGCCTCCTTCTCGGCGCCGTAAAAGACCATGCAGGCAAGAGCCTCATCAATGGTCTCACTAGGGAACTCCCTGGTCTGGTAGGCGCTGTCGGTGAACAGGATATTCAAGAAGGGTTTGATGGCCTCGCAACTCACCGTATACCTGGCCCCAAACTCGTTGGCGAAGGTGGTCGTCTGCTGCACAGGGCCGTACATAACCATTCCATTGTTGGTCATGGCGATGCCTGCTGGCATGACGAAGTCGAATGTGGACATGGTGGTGAGCTGGCTGTCCCTGGCCACCTCTTTGGCAAAGTTCCCGTCGTCCACAGTTACATATACAGCATTAACCCCACCTATGGTAGAGTACGCAATCTCGTGGTTCACCTTCGTGTGCACCCGCTTAGCCATCTGGTTGTTAGGGTCGCGCACGTACGTTCCATTCTTCATGGTGACTGACCGCTGTGGAGCAACTGTTCGCAGTGGGTGCATGTCGTCTTGACTGAGGGACAGAATAGTCATAATCTGCTTCATGTCGACCTCGGCCGTGCGGGCGACCCCCTGGTCGATCAGTTTCCCAATCAACCTGTCAGTGGTCACGACTACCACATCTGGAGACCTGAAGGGGGAACTGGATCCTTCGAACCATCCCCCCAGTCCGGCAATGGCACCCGAGTTGTCAGTGTGTCTGCCATACAGCTTGAACACCTCAGCCATGGCCACGTTGGTAGAGCTCCTCTCCGCTGTGTACAATCCTGGGACGGCCTTGTTGACACCGAACATCATCTGAGGCACGGATGAACTCATTCTCCGCACCAACTCGCACCAGTCCATGACGTTGGCGAACCTTTTCTCTTTTGGTAGAGTGTAGATGGACGGAGCCTGACGGATGATCCTGAGAAGGGATGTGGTGTTGTCTCCCCTCCTCAGAGAATTGGCAGCCGCTATTATGCGCATGTCCATGTGGTTCATGAACAAGTCGTACTCTGACTTGGCAATCATCAACTTGGGGTCGTCAAGCGGAAACTTTGCGGGCATCCCGAGAGCCATTCTCTCCCTCTCACTCTTTAACCAGGAGCCGCCCAGAGTCTTCAGTGCCAAGGCGAATTTCTGGTACACATCCTTGTGCACAGCAATGGACACAGTATGGGGCTCAGGTAACTTGACCTCTCTCCTGATGTCTATGAACTTCACCAGAGGTCCGGCTTGGGCTAGGTACGCCTCGGTGGACGCATCGGTCTGATCTACCACGTATACATACACCAGAGAGAAGGCTTCGCCGATGGGCTCCTCCGTCATAGCATGGTGAAAGATGAGTCCGAAGGTGTTCTCGATCTTGGTCGTGTTGAGCTTTGCCACCAACTTGGCTCCCATCAGAAACTTGATCCGATGAGTGATGTCCTCCATCGACAAGTTGCTCTTGCCCAGGTAGGTGGTGAACTCGTTCTCCATCCATTCCTTGACGTTGGCCAGGTCACACAGATGGTTGAGTGTGACCGGACCTGACACCAGCGGACTGGTGTCGGTGGCGATGATGTTTGCTATATTGTTCATGATGGCGGCTCTGTGATCAAGGTTGAGTATTAAATATAGATGAATCTCCCGGCGAGACTCGAGTGCTGAACAACAGCGACGCGTCTATACTAATATTTTGCAGCGCATCATCAACGAGACTAATACTTGCATCACCTTCCGATGTTATCCCCGAGTAGGTGGCTCGCTCGCCTTCGATACAACAGGCGAATCAAACGCCTAAATCGACCTCTGGGGTCAAGTGTAAACAAGCGAGATACAAGCCTAATACGGGCCGGCAAGAACAAACAAAAGGAGGAGGCCATATCACGGAAGAGACAGACAACAGATGTCTGCGGCTATCCGTTTGTGTTTCCAACCGGACAACAGGGTCATAGACGGTACGCACTATACGATACCTTCTTCTGCACCTTCCCGGCGTCTCAGGATCAGACGACACGATCCGATCTGACTGCACCAGCGGATGGCGACATCTTACTCGCCTACACGGCGTGGATGTCCAGGACGAAGACAGACTATCCCTTGCATTCTAACCTCATCAAATACCTGTCCCAGGAGGATAAGACAATCATTCATATAGACACTGTGTGTGCACTGCACCACTTTCTCATCTCCAGTAAATTTGCCTATGGAGGGCATATTATGTCCGCGGACGAGGATAACGGTGATGCACACGTGACCATGGTCTACTACAGGGCGTATCCGACATCCACTGAAGGACTAATCGTCGACCCAAACATATTCTTTTTGAGAGAAGCACAGAGAGACGTCTCCACTCACTGTCAGATCAGCGACCAATGGTCTGGAGACATGTCTGAATTACTGTTATCTGCCCAGCCAGGGGTCGATACAGACATTGACTACGTTCCGCTGGACAAGTGTCTGTACGCAACAGTTACTGCGTACTTGAAGCCAAACTTTCAGGCAAAGACGGCTCACATGACAGCAAATTAACAGGCATACACGAAGAGTGACGGACAAGACACATGAATGAACTACCACAAATAGTGAATAAAACGGATACAATGATACTGCTTTGTACTTATTTTATTGTAGCGTTACACACACATAAAAACGATTTTACGTACAACAGTCTGTACCGGAGAATAAACTGGAGGGGAAGAGCCGAGTGGCCTCTACCGTTATGGTCAACCACCACGTAGCCCCAGAATGTCAGTGCGTGTCCCTGGCCGCTGACCACTGCGTAGAGACTGTTGTTAGTTACTGTTGTCTTGGTTTCGTGGCACCCGTTCGACCTGTGGGAACCAACTGGCAACAGCGCCAAAGGGAGGTTCAGTCTATTGTATACAGAAGACAGTGCAGACGAAAAAAAATGATGCGTCATATAGTCACCCAGGAACACGCTATGAAACACTAAATCGTCCCCATTCTGGTGACCGGCGCCAATGATCAGGGGCTGCAGTCTATCTACTACGATGTCCTTGTTATGTCTACGCACAGAGTGGTATACGATGTCGTTCAATGTCAGCACACAGTCTATTTTAAACGCCTTGATCGCCGCCTGAATATGGTCACGTTGCGCGTAGTGCAGATAGACGGTGACAACGGCCGCCTTGTCTATGAGAGACTCCAGAGCGGCGATGCCTTGTTCAATTGTGTTCACAAATAGGGACAGCTTCTTGTCTGTCAACAGGTCCGCAGCGTTGTGTGGCTGTATTGTACCATTTTGCATGAAGTACACAGATACAACGTTAGGGGTCTCCGTGACGCAGTCAAGATTGACCATTACGTGAGGGCATCTCGGTTCACCCCCATGATGCAGATACTTATAGTTGGCCAGTGTCGTTGTGAGGTCGGCGTTGTCATCTATGATCAGTATGCGTTGGTGCGACAGATATCCGGTTAGATGTGCGAAGGTGCCCGAGGATCTTATCCTCATCACAATGCAGTCTGCAGAATGATGAGATGTCACGGGGACAGTAACTCGTAGGTTACATCCGGTCCAGGTATGGATAAAATAGTTTATCTTTGAGTCGGATAGACTCGTTGGTCGGTTTAGTGGCAGAGGGTGACCGTTTATCTCCGCCGTACCTGATGTGACAACAACGGTTATCCTAGACCCCCTACGAAGCGGGTCGAGGTGTAACCAAATGTTCTCTCCACTTCCTAGGTTGTAGTCTCTAACATGAAGGTTACGAGGTCCTTGTACAGGAGTGGATGGCTTTCTCTCAACAGACACGCAGAGCTCATCATGGGCAGGATCCATGTCTCCTCTGATACACTCAGGTCCTTACGGAGATGAAACTTGTAGATCAGTTGAGACAACGACAGGTGTCGGTCTCTCTGTCGGTCACACCTCGGGTGACCAGAATCAGGGTTGTCTCTGCGGTTATTGTACTGTGGTCTGAGAGGCAGTCTAGTATGACGCTGTCTATTGTGATCCCTCACGTCACGTCCGGCAGGTACACGGGCGCTGTTGGTTGACTGGCGCTCAGACGGATTCTCGTCAACCCAGATCTGCCTGCGACGTCTACTGGTTTGTCTGTATCTCTCTCTGGCGGCTCTTTGCTGTCTGGCGGTCTTTTGACGTTCACCGGCGGTGTGTCGGTTCTCTTTGTCAGAATCGGTCTCACCAGGCGATTGAGTCTTCTTGGTTTCTCTGATTGTGGTCACGAAAGGATCAGGTTGACGTGCCTGTTCACTTCGAGCTCGATGTGGGCGACATGTACTTTCAGCGAGTGTACTCAACTGATCAGCAGCGGGGGCAATATGAGTCTGAGTCGGTGCACCTGACTGATCAGCAGCAATATGAGACTGAGTCGTTGGACGAAATATCTCAGTGGACAGCAGATCTTCCTCTTGCTTGATATCAAGATCAAGAATTCCCAAGTCGGGGCTCTCGTCAATGATGTCTTCGTACAGACCCGAAGTGTCTTCGTTCATGGGCTCCATGATGAGGAATGATGGAGGTGTGCGCTTATGCGCTCGTAATATACGAGAGATCGACCAATCAGAGAGCGTGAAGTTTTTTTTGACATAGTACATGAATCCACATTCGTGTTGAATTCAAGATGGTACACTATGTATGTCAGTAAAATATTCCTCCAAAGTAGTGACGAATCCACATTCATGGTGGATGTAAGATCATGTCTATGCCCATAGTGACGAATCCACATTCATGTTGGACGTAAGATCATGTTAGTGTCCATAATGACGAATCTACATTCGTGTTGGATGTAGAATCGTGTATGTGATATATATACTTGACTCATCACACAGTAGTGACGAATGGACTCGTGGTGGATGCAAGATCATGTCCATGGTGGTAATAGTGACGAATCTACCTTCATGTTGACAGTGAGACCATGTATATTTGACGTAACAATTATTTTCTTCCGATAAACATGCTTAGAAGTTGATACAGGCTGACAGTAGACCAGAGTGATAGTCATCTGCGAGGATTGTCGAACCTAGATACCCATGATATTCTTGACAATACACTCAAGCGAGGTGTTGTCTGGTGAGGACAACAGGATAGCTGCCCTGCCTCTTGACGCCTCAACCTGTTGAAACTGATCACCTCCTACGGCTGGTGATGGCGGTGTCTCCGTTGTCACTGGGGGGTCTGTTGCCACTGGTGTGGTGAACTCCTCTGTCTTGTCTGTTACTGTAGATGTCACTGGTGCGGCGACCTTAGGTCGCGTGGCTGGTGGAGTCGGAGTCACACTGGGTACAAGTCCGCTCTGTTTCATCAACTCAAAGGCCGCGACAATGCCTTGTTTCACACCGTCTTTCATCGCCTCAGACACCACGTCATTAGTAAGTGATGGACTCTGAGCGACAGTGCGGGTAGCCGAGGCGGATACTTCTGAATCACCTGGGTATCGGCCACGCTTGCTGATCAGACCCATCGAATCGTCATCACCGTCATCATCATTCATCTGTCTGTTCCTCTTCAGAGACACGTTTCGCCTGCCGCAACCGGTCCCCCCGGTCCCCTCAGACTGCTGTTGGGCCCTCAACATCTTGTAACAGCGATAGAATTCAGCAGCCTCGTCGAATTGATCCTGCGGACTCAGAGACATGTTGACCGGTATTGTTGACTGCGTTGTGGATAGCGCACGCTGAGCGTTGATATAACACAGGTCGCCTGGGGAGTGACTGTACTTGTCGTTACGAATCAAGTATGACCGGCGGTCGTTCTGGCTTGTGTAGGCTGTAGAGTGAGATGCTACGATGTCGGATATATGTTGGTTCTCTGTTCTCCGTTTTAATACTACCCTCGGATTGCTCCTGTACGTCACTGCAGTTCCCAACCGTCCTGGGGTGTCGACTAAAGACACGTGTCTTACGTCCTTCGTGACGCAGTTGTGAGACAAGCTGAACGAACACAGAGTCTTCTTACAGAAGGTCTCGAAGTCTGGTATAGTCGGGTTGTAGTTGTCTTTAAAGTCATCGAAGCGGCGTCTCAAACTCTCCAGAAAGTACACGTCGTCAATTTCACACCTCAGCAGCAGACCCTTGGCTGTAGTGAGCTGTAAGGTACAGCGCCCGATAACGTACTTGTCGTTGTGCGTCACCACTAGAGGTTTATTGAGAATATCCAGATGTTCTTCGGGATTAATATAGAATCTAGACGTCTTCTGATTACTGCATTCTGAGTTCGACCCGTCGTGAGTACATGCAGTGTCTTCGCAAAACCGTGCCACAAACCCGGTGACATCCATCCTCAGATTGTTCCTGTGAACAGAATCGACTTTGATACAAGCCTTCTAATAGTGTCTGCAGTGATGTCATCTAATGGAGTTATAAACAAAGCAGTAGATGACTTTATATCGTTTTGATTACTACTTGTCACTCCATCGGCCAGATATAGATACAACTCATCAGCCGAACTGCATCTGGTCAACATGACTATAAGGTTGTATGCGGATACATTCTTGTTGACCTTAACGTAGGTCAGCGTTTTCAAGGTCATACCCTGGTGTGCGGCTACCGTCCCTACAACAGACAGCTTGATTGGGAACAGCTCCAACACAGTATATGCATCATCTCTGGGCTTGGTGTTAGACACATTAAACAAGGGAACAGGCGCGGTTTCCGTCTCACCTGAGTTGATGTGCATACGTGCAGACAAGGATGACATGCTACAGCCTGGATTGTTATCGTCTTCGTCATCACTGAAATCATCTGAGTAACTGTCGACTGATACCAACATGCCATCGTCCGACACCTTGTCGGACGACTCTCCTGTGCGGCTACGCTTCTTTCGATCCTGTATGACAAACTTCTCAAACGGCTGGTCGCTATAGTCGGTTATGGCCTGGTCCACCTTGAGAGACATCATCATTAGATTGACACCCATCGTCTTACCCAACCTCACCTTGATCGGAGATCTTGGGTGTTTTCTCATTCTTCCCTCCACATACACTGTCTCCCCCTTGGGTATGATGAAAAAGGGCATGTCATCCAATGGGACGGTATATACCACGTCCTTGAACCAGTTCTTGCCATAGACAGGGTCATCATTCTGCAGCGCGTCCTTGTTCCCATCTTCCTCTCGACGCCTGGTCCGGTCAGTGACAGCTTTCATCAACACGCACCTAAGGTCGTACAGAGTGTGCAGAAGGTCCTCTAGAGTGCTGTTCTCAGACACCCGTTGAGTTATCTCGTCGACAAATTCACTGTCGGACCCAAAGGTGTACTGCAGTGAGGAAGAGATGGCGCCAATGATATGCACGATAAACTCAGGCGACTCGACGTACAGACTCTCAAGCACCATCAGATCTCTTAACAATTCCTCCCAGGACCCCGTGATAGAGACAAGTGTGGCTCTGGCTGAGTGGGTTGTAGTATACGGCCTACCTCTGTACAAAACCCTTTTGTTCATAAAACAAGAGAATCGTTTTGGTCTGTGACTGGTCTCGGAAAATGTATGTGACGCCTTCTTTGGCTCACTT
>JAOXJN010000039.1:0-15590 GCA_025762795.1 Goniobranchus coi
CCAGAGGATATGTCGGTAAAACTGATGTGTGTACTTTATGAAACCATTTGTTTACTGTGTAAAATTCGACTTTAATTAGTCGTGCTTTGAGTCAGTTCTTTGTTATGCGTAAAGGCGTTAGTCTCTCTACAACTGCCCCAATTATCCTCTCATAAACACTGAGGTATTTATGACAATTGTTGCCAACAGGGCTCGACTATGATAGGCTTAAGAGCAATATTTTGCTGAAACAAAGCCTTCTCTACAGCATGAGCAATGACCCCTGACCTCGGTATCAATCTTGCATGTGTGATGCAGAAGATAGCAAAGCAGAGTTTTTCATTATCTTCTCAAACTTTGATGTATCTTGGGGTGTGTCAGTAAAAATTACACATGATTGATAAAAGTCTAACTTTTCATCTAAACTTTTGATTTGCCTCCAGTTTCCCCCATACTTTTTCATCCGCTTCCATAAGTCTGTCAAGTTCAATTCTATATCCTGCCCTATAGTATTATCTCGTGTATCTAAAGCCTCTTCTAAAACTCTAATGTTTTGCAACTAGTTAATAGTGTGGGACAGAATTTAGAATTCATTTTGACAGACTTATGGAAGCTGATGAAAAAGTATGGGGGAAATTGGAGGCGAATCAAAAGTTTAGATGAAAAATTTATCACTATAACAATTGTGTCGTATCACGGCACAATCCTGCCTACCTATAAAGTCCTGAATCAACACGCCCAGCGGATAAGATTCACACCAATGAAAAATACATAAGTGACAATATATGCAATTAAAATTTTAGGTATTCCTTGTGCCATTCGAAAGATATGAGTATAATTAATTAGCACCTCAAGGGTCACAAAACAAGAAAAATTAGCTATAATTCCAAGCACCACAGAATTGGATGAAATCTTCATTGAGAAATGATTTTTTCACAGAATTATAGAGCAACTCTGGAGCTTTTCATGAAGTGGCCAAAAACAGACTGATCTGGGGCCTAAACTTTTCAATTAATGTTTTAAAATGCCATGATTTTGATCTACGACAGAGACGGTGAGAGCACAAGGGGAATCTCCTCCTAATGACAGCCAGCCAGATATAGAGTTACTGCGCCGGACAGATTTATGGGCTTAGCTGCGTGATACTGGAGGAGCGATTTGGGCTTTCAGCGTACGCCATGCTCTAAACATTAACACTCATACAGTATTTGATGTACTCTTTCCACATCTACTCATCCTAAGAGATTCCTCATGTTGAAAGCTCAAAGAAGAGAAGACTCTCAACTAAACATTCTGAATCTGTACCTAATTAAAACTCTCCTTAAAAGCCTGATCTATGTGGTCTAATGTAATAAATCAAATTTGACCATTCATTTCAGCACCAGGATGTAGTCCCACTTATCATGGAGTCGTTCTGGGAGACTGGCAGGACCCTTTAGATCCAGACTTAGATGCACAGATTATCTTTTCCCAGCTGGCACACACCAAAGATAAAATACGGTAAATGAATATATGTGTGTGTGTGTGTGCATTTGTGTCCATGAGACATTGGTGGACATCATGCCAGCTTTAACACAAAGATAGCATGAATGGAATCATCTAAATTGAAGGATTAAAAGATTATACTGAGTGCTGACAAGCAGAGCAGTATATATTTACCATCTGCCAGAAGAATGCTTGACCATATGAGTCATTCTAGCATTCTTCGCTCTTTCAAATCGATTTTGACCTTTTCCCTGCTGATCCATTTTCCACTTTTGGATGAACCATTCTTTTTACTCCTAATTTATGCTAATTGTTGGTCTTAACTAAAGAAAAAGCATACTCCTAATTTATGCTAATTGTTGGTCTTAACTAAAGAAAAAGCATACTCCTAATTTATGCTAATTGTAGGTCTAACTAAATAAAAAAGCCTACTCCTAACTTCTGCTAATTGTTGGAAAAAACATACTCCTAATCTGTGCTAATTATACCCAAAGAAAAGATCGTACTCTTGATCTATGCTACTTGATTGTCTAACTAAAGGAAAAATGCACTCCTATTTTATGCTAATCATTGGTCAAACTAAAGAAAAACAAACACATATATCAAAATAATGGGGAAAATTTGAACTTTCTATAGAATAAGCTGCTGGATTAAGAATTTATTATGAATATGTTATCATATTTTTAATGAAGGGAAATTTTTTAAAAATGTACTTTCATTTATCATAAAAATTTCAACTTCCATAACCAATATTTTTGGTTCACACAGTCCAACTTTGCAAGTATTCCACAGTAACTTTTCTTGATTATGTACTAATAGTCAAAGTGAATTTCAATTAAATTGGTCACATGATTTTTTTAAAGTGCTAATAATAACTAAAATATAGTAAACTGCACATAGGCCTACACATCTCATCCAGTCTATGTCCTTCATCTAGATTTCGGTTTAGATCTCGGTCTAGTTATATCTAGAATCTAGATCCTTGCAACCAACAGCTTTATCAGTTTCATTCCTCTTTCTTTTCTGTATCAGACTGTCCCAGTTCTTTTCAAAGGCCCCTTCACTTTATCCACCTAATCGCCAGCCAGTCCATGCATTTACGTCTTCATCGCTTTCAGCACTTCTGCTGTCGTAATCTTCCTCACTGGTTACAACATTGTTATTATTATCACCATTACTTGAGCATTGACAGCTTGTTTTTGTCAACTTGAGTCCTTAAATCTAATAACTTATGAGCTCTTTTCAGCCAAAAATCTAACCGGACATATGGATTCAGATGAAACCAGTGGTCCTACTTCTAACGCATCTATAAATTTAAATAATATCAAACAATGGCCTTTAACATCTAAAGGAGGGAGTGTGGTTATTTTTGTTTCTATTTTATGTTGTTGGGTTTATTGGGGTGGTTTTTTTTTTGGTTTTTTTTCTTTTCTTTTTTTCTTTTTGTGTTTGTGTGTTTGTTGGTTTTTTTGGGTTTTAGGGGTGGTGGTGCTGAGCCCTCTTAGCCCTCCGTTACCCAACGCCACTGGTAGCAGGTATGATAGAAGGAAAGCGTGTGAGGGGCAGACAAAGAATGACTTGCATAACAAGTTTGAAGAGAGTCCAAGAGTGTTATTCCTTCGTTTCATTTATTTGTGCTGTTGGAGATCACTACAAGCAGAGAAAAAACTGACTAGCAACGTGCCAGATGGTGTAGGCTACCGATGATGATGATTGTCCACAAGTATACCTAATTAATTTTGTTTGAAACAGTAGTTTTTGAGTAATAACCACAATAGGTGATCACCTGGTATGAAAAAGACTAAAGTGCAGAGGAATGCACAATATGGAATGAAATTTCATAGGGGATAGAGCTTGTTTGTTTGAGCCTGGATAGCCTTGATAAGGGATAGAAAAATCTATGTATTCAAGAACTGCAACAATCACTTATTGCTACTTATAATGTACTGGATAAGATAATTTTCCCTAATACCTAACTCATTGGAGGAAATTACAGATAAAACAAAATTAGCTTTAACCTTTAGTTTAGAAAAAATACGATAAAACTATTGAGGTGCTGTCTTAGGAGTAGGCCAAATTCATTTTGTTTGAAAAAATAATTGTTGAGTAACAACAAACAAAAAACTGATAAGTTAGGTATGAAAAGTGCTCGAGTGTAGACACACAATATGGAATGAAATTTCATTTGTGGTAAAGCAGGTTTGTATGGATCTAGATAGCGTGGAATCTGAAATTGAAGCCTTTCAAGATTTTTCTGTATCCCCTAGATCTGATTTGAATCTATTTCTGCCATTGCCCTTTTAGATCAAGACTTTTAGATGTAGACTATAGTTTGAGATCAACATATTAATATGCATCACCTCATCAGAATCTGAATTTTGATCTGTGGCCTATAACTTGGTCTAAAAGTGCCCCCTTCATCTTTTGTCTCACCATAGATGCAGTTTTATCAGAGTATAATTAACACCTGAGCTTTCTGAATCATGTACATAATCAAGAAGTCATGTACTGAATTTAATACTGAATGACAAGGGCTTCAACTATGCACTCCCTAAAAAAGAAAAGTCAAGTGGTGAATGGTGAAAGAAGTTCATTTTAGAAAAATTGGGCTGTAGCCATCGACAAATGCACTTTTCCATATTCCTATCACTGGGCATATTAAGTATTAGTTCTTATGATTAGAAATGCTTAATATATAGTGTAACCATGGTTGTATCCTGAGCAGCAAAAGAAGTGCACTACTACTGTATGTCAAAAAAAAAATCTGTTTCTCAGATGCTTTGATATGGTTTTTTTTAATTCAGACATTGAAATAAACTCACTTTGTAAATTTAAACATGAGGAAAGGTCAGATTTATCATTTAATGCAGATGCATTGTAGGAAAACAAAGCGAATGTTGATTTTCCAAAAGTAACAAAATCATTTTAAAAATAATCTGATTTTTTTCATCTTCATTCATTATCTTGTATGGCCGCTTTAAACCCAGATACAAGGTAGGTAATGACATGGCAAGTACTTGAAACACTTCCTTGGGTGTGCGATTCCATTCTTGGTACAGAGCATCTTCCAATTCTAGCAGGCTTGCAGGAGCATGATCTCTGTATACCCGACTGGAGGGTTCTTCCCAGATGTTCTCAATGGGCACCATGTTGGGTGAAAGGGCTGGAATGATTTCATCTGGCAAATATTTCCGAGTGATCCAAGCAGTGTGTGCTTGTGCTTGTCTTTTTGAACAGTTAGGTTTTCATTGGCTGGAAAAGCTGGAGCAACAAGTATCCTCATACCATCATTAATATAAGTCAGAATTTTTCCCCCATCAGTTAAAGAAATCAGTGTGAATATTTTGGTTGAATACTATTGCTATTGCTGCATGATTTTGTTTTCCTGTGACCAAAAACTTGTTTTTTTTATTTCACCCCCCAAAAACAATTTGCAGGAAAGTTCAGCATGAGCTGCGCAAATCAATGACAAGCAAAGAGCCAACTGAATCATCAGAGGAAAGTAAAGAATGCGAAGATGCAATGAGTGAATTGGACATGGTATCTTCTGTCCTTGATGTTACAGAGCAAATTGCCATGTCCCACCAAACTTTTATGGAGCCAAGGAATAGTGTGTCATCTGTATCTTCCCGCCATCGAGGAAGTGTCAGCTCCATCGCCTCTAGAAGTAGAGGAAGCATCTCCGTTCCCGTGTCACCACGACCCAGGAGTATCAGTGACAGTGGAGAAGAAATGCTGTAGTTTTTTTCCTCAAAGCTGAATCAAGATTTATATTTTTATGTTGTAACATTTCACCTTCACTATCTCCGTATGAGCCATCATTTAGATTATTGTGCCAGATGCAATCTGCGGATGAAGAAAACAGTTTATAAATTGTAAAGCCATTTGGCATTCATTGAGCAAAACTATGGATTTGTCTTGATACCCATAATGCTATGTAGCCTCCATTTTCTCAGTGCCATTTCAATTAGCAACTTGCCATGCTATTTTGTATTGTAAAGTATGAAGTGAAATGATTGGCACATAGAGGAAGAGGAGCAAGGCCATAAACAGCAAACAGCTACTGCTGATGTCATTTATTTCCATCTGTTGGACAGGCAGATTTATGGATAAGCTGATGTCGGTTAAATTCCACAATAGCATTGGCTTATCAAAGGTTAACTAATAGTAATACATTAACAATATAATCTCTTTTTTATAAGATGTTCTCAGTATTGTTGTATTTCTGCAACATACATTCCATTAGATTTCAGTACAATTTAAGGGGATTCTTTATTCCCGAAAATTAAGAAATGTTTCAGGATAAGCTTTTAAATATGATTTGTTAATGTAATTATTTCCAGACCTGCTCCACATGGGCTTAGTTGGGTTTGGGTTTTTTTTGGGTGGGGAAAGATAAGTGTGTTTTAATCTAGCCTTTTCTTGCACTTTTAAGAACCCTTATTTGAATGTTTTCTTTTTTTTATGTGATATATCCAAATGTTGTTTAAACCCTTGCCACAGATTTGAGCAGCAAAAGGGCGCATATTGCTATAAAGAACAATTCCATTGTGACACTGTTTCCCATATTATTTAAATGTGCATACTTGTACTTCAAACACTTCATACAGCTTTCTCTTAATTTTTAGAATTGACTTCACTTTAAAGTTTTGTTTATTTTACATTGTAAAGGAGAAATGTGCTTATTTATTGTTTACCCCGTCAGAGAAAACGGCTATATAGTTCTTTCTTTATTGTTTTTTAATGTAAGTTATTCCTGATTTTGTTAACTATATGATCTTGTTGTGATCAATCATTACTGGAAGAGATTGTAGCAACGTCTCATTGTGTTTTAGAATTGATGCTCCATACTAGGGCATTTTTCATGTTTATGTATAACAATATTTCAAAAGATGAACTTAAGGGGTTTTATATGTTATACATTCCAGTTGATGTTAACCTTTGAATTTGAAAAAAATGTCAAGGCTTTTGATTGAATAATTTCAGGGCTAGTTTACCTTTCCCATTTTTCTTCCATTGTATTCTCAGGATGTGAAAATTGTGACTGTAGTTTATTTATATACATAAAATCTGCAATAGTTTTCTCTTTTTTTTCTAACCTTTTTCTCATAGCTGTTTGAGCCTTAGCTCATTTTCTCATCAAATTTAGGGAGTTGTTGTCTTTTCTCCTCTTCTAATTTGAGATTTAATTTCTGCCATTTTATGATCACATTTAATCAGTGGTATCTGTTTCTTGCAAATATTTTTTGATAGACCATCTTTATTGTTTTAATTATACACCTTCATTGTATCATCTGCATAGGATTCCAATACTTTTTGTAATTACTTATCTTGTGATTATCAAATATTCTTGACTCATATACCAAATAGGCTTCTGTTTTAATCTTTTCCCCCATTTTTTGTTGGATTTTTTTTTTTTTTTTGCTTCAAGAATTTTTGTGTAATTTTGTACTGACCGGCTCATTTTAGCAGCTTCTCAGCCATACATGATTTGTTTTATTCTTTCTCTCTTTGGTCTTTTCTATATTAAAAAAAGAAGTCTCTTTCCATTTGTGTATTCGATTTATAAATGAACTGAAAGACAAAGATTGATGAAACAACAATGTTCATGTTCATCAATGGACATTTTGCTCAAGTTGTAGAGGTGGGTTTTTTTTCATTTCTGTCATGTTTTAATTTGTTGGGTTTTTGTGTATGTGTGGGCATGTATTTGTTTAGAATTAGAACATATTTTGATATTTTATCAATTTTACATTTCATTCAACAATTGCTAGCCTTGCTAGTTGAGCCATGTGAAGAGATATTCATAAATCCTTACCAATGACAAAGATTTTCATGTAACTACTTCATCAGCATTCAAGGAAGTGTTTACAATTAAAACTCAGCAGTGTAATGTATGTGGGCAAAAAAAAAACAAAACTTCCTTAACTTTAAATCTCATTAATAAAAGATTTGACAAAATAGATCATAAAGAAATTTTCACTGAGATTCATCAAGTAAATTGAAAAGACCTGAAAGTTTTCTCAGAGGTAAACAATTTATCTTTTAAGTAACAAGGAAAAATGTAAGTTTTCAGATTACAAATATTAAAATCTGTCCAGCAAAATCGTCAATTTACTTTTAGACGTACAATTGATCAGTTAAGCTCCCGCTTTGCACTGTAACAGTTCGAAGTCTCTTTTTCTAATCTTAAACTGCTCTAGTTTCTAGATTTAGCTTTACACATCTTTTCCAATAAACACATAATTTCTTCCTAACATTCAGACATTGTTGCTTCAAGTTGATGTGTAGTAAACAGCTACCTATGGTCTTTCTTTTCCTCAAATAGAGATCATTTCTTTCTCTCCAAAAGTAAAATAAAATATGGAATAAATGTTTGATATTTGGATCTAGATTTAAATTAGCTCTAGAATGACGGATCTAGACTTACTAAATATAATCTAGGCTTGGATTCTAACGAATCTGTTTCAAAGGACAGAAGTTTTTGTATTGTCATTTTTTTTCCTTTTAGATGAGATTACTTTGGTACAGGGTTTTTGAAACAATAGTGCCAGATTAGACACTGAATAATCATGGCACAAGACTCATCTGCTGATACCAAGCATCTTGTGTACTGTGCAGTCATGGAGAAATCATGATAAAACTGTCTCATAAATAATCAAGAACGAGATCTGTGTAAAATTGTGATATTTGCAAAATGGGGATGGCTGTCTTGATATTATAACTTTTATGGTTTTTAGGGTTTCCTGCTTTTAAAGAAATTATACGTACACAAAATTATTTGTATTTGACTGTGTCAAAAGTAGAATGCTATTATTTAAAATCAATTTGTAAGGCTTCAAAGTTTGGGAAGTTTTTTTAGCCCACCTGATGTGTGTATGTTGTGTAAAAATATATTTTGTAAATTGCATTTGTTATTAACTATGTTTCTAAAGAAATTTCTCTGTGTTTGGCAATTAGCTTCTGTGTTACAGTGTTCCAAACTTGCAGTCATAATGTTTCCATTAAATGCATAATCATGTACAATACACAATAATTTTTTTTTAATGCCATGGTGACTTAAAAAAGAGAAAAGAAAAAAAGATTTAGTGAGAGAGAATAAAGTATTGTTTTTAATGTGTCTTTAATTATTCAGCAAACAGCCTGCTACTACAATTCACATCTATTTTTCACCCTCCAACTTTCTTGCCGCCGTCCCAATTGGAGACACAAAGATTTCAACTCGGTTTTTTTAATTCTTAACTTCTTGTTTTCCACTCATAGATAAATGTCCCATACATTCCCTCCGACAACCCTGTCCCTCCCCTTTTTCTCCTCCATCTTTTTAATATTGCCTCTCCCCTTTTTCTCTTAAGTCTGTTGTTATTTAATGTCCTTGAAGTATTAATTGTATGTGTGGTCTACCCACCAGAGATATTACTTGCTGGTTTGCCATCTATTTTTGATACTTTTGATCATTTGGATCCTCCGCCTGGTTTGCCTTGACCTTTCTTATTGCCCTGACCTTGACCCATGTTGCAGCAATTTTACTCATCACTTCTAGACAGCAATCTCTTTTTGTCTTCTTTATGAATGTATCAGTGTAAATGTTTTTGTTTTGTGTCCATACAATGTAGAATTTCAAACACCTACTTGACAAATGCCAGTAATCATTGACAGCAAGATGTCGGGAGTGAAATTGATCCTTCCTTACATCCTTCACTGTGAGCTGGCACATTCTTTGTACTTGTATTGATGTTTTAAAATTTATGTCTATTAACTATTTTCCTGCACGAATATTCAATATTTAACAGTTGTTCAAGGAATAAGAGATGACTGGACAAAACATATAAAGTTTCTCTGATATTTTTCTTCATGAGAAATGTGGACCTTTCTGGTCTTGGGGGTTTCATTCCATCAATTTTTCTATGAGGACTAACTATTTCTTTTACCTCCTGTTCTGTACCAGTTGTTTTTTAATGTAACTTTAATTTATTATTTCTTGCTGTTTTTAGATCTTCAGTGTTTCATATTTTCTAATGTCACTATCATTTTGCATTTCTGTGCTGTAAAGCACAAAAAGGTAAGTTTTCAAATTGCATTTATCTTATCAGCATTTTTTTTTTTTTTTTATCAGAAAAAACAAGGCCTGAAACATTTTGTCTTGTCATTTTTTATGCTTAGAATAACCCCTTAACTTTGAAGATCTATTTATAATAATCTAGATTTGTACTCAATACTAGCATCCTTCCTCTACGTTCACCAAATGAGTCCACTTTGAGGAAACAAGATATTGTTGTTCTTCAAATTTAATGCTGGCCATGGCATAGTTTATGTTTATTACCCTTGACTTGTTACATTATAATATAACATAGTTATGTGCCATGATTGACTATACTCAGAGGTGGACAAACATGTAAGTCTTTCTTTCTGTAAGAATTTCTTTGGATGAGGAAGTATGATTTGACTTAAGTGGACAGGAAGCTTTAATGCCCGCTTTATATCTTGTGCTTGAAATCACCTGGAAATCTTTTTAATGAGATAGGTCACATCTAAGAAAAGTGTGGATGAAGCAGGTATCATAAAGTGCTTGTGGTTCTGAAAGATTTTGTATTTTTGGGCTCCTCTGGTAAATTTAACATGAACAGAAAGTAAAACAGTAATAATACTTCCTGCATATTTTTTATAAGAAGCAACTATTTTGTTGTTCATTCCTAGAGTATCCATAAAGATAGCCACAGAATCTGAAGAAATATTCCATTGTTTGATCAAATATATTAACACAAACATAATTGATACGAACCTAATTCTGGGATTAATTATTTACTATTCTAATATTAATTAATATCTTTTTAAATCATGTAAATGTTGACCAGAAGATATACCGGTAATTGTTTTAGCTCACCCATAATAACGATAAATTTTCATACTACAGTCTGTCATAAGTGTGAGGTTTTATACCCCATTGTGGTTTACTTTGAAATGATGGCAGTGAAGTCATGAAAAAAAAACAAAACAAAAAAAAACCACCCTGCAAAATCTTTTGGCCTAGTATAGTAGTTCACATTATCAGCAGCATTCAACATTCCAATTGAATATTGAAGGTAGTAATAAATAATGATGTCATTGATTTTCTTCTTGACATTTCTCAAACATTTTTATCAACACCCTTATTTTTTTTTAAATTATGTCTCAAAGAAAGAATTTTATAAATATGTCATTGGTAAATATTATCTAATGTTATGTATTTTCTCCTTATCTTTCAAGAATGACCCTAAAAAAAAAAACTCATCAAAATGAGAATATTAGTTACAGCAGAAGATCTCACATGACAGAGTTTGTTTGTTTTTTACCTGCTTTCAAAATTCCCATAAACTCCCATATTCAACAACAACATTCAGAAAATGATATTAATGTTCTGTAACCTATGTGCAATTTGATGAGTTCTTTAGCCATTAGGATATTATGTCATTCAATATACAATGTCACGAATCACTTGCCCTATCCCGTTTAAAATCAATTCAAAATTCCTTCTTCTTCTTAGTCATAGAATTTTACAAGTCCAGGAGAAAAGAATTAAAAGATTTGAATTTGTCAAATATAACAAATCTTCCCCTCATGTGTTATAGTTCAAATAAAAGAAAACTGTTTCTGATAGGGAATGGTTTGATAACTATTTCATATGATGGCATTAATATGGAATAGGAGGGTGTATTCACGCAGATCAGGCGTTTTTTCACAAGGAGTTATTCTTTTGTGAAGCAAACATTTGAGGGTATTCACTTCCAGTAGCATAGTCAACAAGATTTAAAATCATATGGACAAAGTACCAAAGGTTTTAATCAAGGTTGTGCCAGGCACTAGGAAATGATGACCTTAATGGGGTGTCAGAAGTTAAGGGTAAAACATTTTCTTGGTACTTATACATTCCTAAAAAGATCTGACACTGCCTCACCCAATAGGAGTTTGCTGGAATATAACAGTTAAAAGAACTTAAGCATATCTCTTCTGTGGGGGAAATAAAGCTTTTTCTGCCTTACCAGTGATCCATGAACCTCAATAGAATACATCTGGATAAAGTCTTTGTTCCATTTTAAACAATGTTTGAATTGTCTAACCCTTTCTACTGCAGTGTTATAAACAAATAAATGGCAGCTTTTTACCTTTATTTTCTCTGTAGAAGAAATTGGAAATTCAAGGTCCTGTGCCATAAGGGAAACTAGTCTTGTTTATAATTAATTGATGTTGAATGTGTCAGTGTAACATATGTTACCATCCATCTCCTTTTCAATCCATTCTGAAAAAGCCTATGCCTATTGTAATGAAAAAGGTTACTTGGAAATATATTCAGATGAAAACTCAACTTAACAACCACATTAAGCAAAAGAGGCCTTTGTTTGTGCGTTAGTTCAAAAGGGTAGATATAGGGAAAGCAATAATGTCAATGAAATAAAATATTTAGCTGCCACACAAATTGTAGAAAGTGTTTGTTGTTGGGCTTTCCCTCTAGTTTCATCTGAAACACAATTAAAGTACAATTCTTTCTACACCATCTAGGGCCTAAATGCTGAGGTTCGTGTTTGTGCACATTTAAATGTTGCATAAAAAGTGGACTTAGGAGTAGGGCATTCTTTATATATATGTATAATGAACATCAAAATTAGTTTTTATTGTGGCTGAAAACAGGAAGTGAAAAAGTTATACAAATTTATTGGATTCAGCCGAGAGCTTCAAAATTTCACACGGTAGACTTTGTATGATGGAAATAAATGCTGCTCTTGTTCAATGTCGATCCAAATGTCTTTAATAAATGTGTGTTTGAGAATAATATGTTGTTATTATTCAGTATTACCACACATTGCTTACTCTGTTTACACTGAGATTTTCATTATCTATGTCCATAATGTGAACAATATTATGGTACTAAGTAATTGCATAGCATTTTAATCTGGGGTGAAAATGAGGCACAAGACTTCAGTGTCTTATGGATATTTCCCAGTGTTGAATGGCTGAGTAAGGAGAAAAAACATTAAAGCAGTCAAAAGAAAGTTTACAGGGGCAGTAAAACCCATCCCTTGTTTAAAACAAAATTCAAGAATGCTCAAACAGAAGAGCCCTGGGAAAATGCTTGAGGAAGTTGACTGATTGGAGTGACTCTTTCTGCAACACTCACACATTTACAACTGTTCAATATGGCTGTGGTGAAAGAGACTGAGATGCCAATGGATATTATGTGTCACAGTTTGGTAATAAAATGAAGTCAAAGCAGCACCAAGTGAGAGTTTATCTCAACTCCTAGTTAATATAAATATAACCTGCCTATTACTATCATCTAACCTTGAAGTGGTTAGGGAAGAGATTATATTGTTGTCATGTCTTATATTTTACTCTATTCAATCTGGAAGTAGAATTTGTGGATGATTTTTCGCACTTGGAATGAGAGAGCATTTAGAGTTACCATTCTATCTGGTAATATATAATCTATGGAAGGTTTGTCTGATAATCAGAATTGTCTTTTTTAAATGTAATTTATGGAGGGTGCTTCTTAAAAAGAATGAGGGTTTTCAGAGTTTATCAATCTAGCAGGAAGTGTAATTTATGAAGGATTTTTCTCTCTGAGCACAAGAGATATTTTAGTGTTGTGATTCTTTTTGGAATTGTAATTTATTGAAGGTTTTCCATTTTGAGTGTGAAAGTTTTCAGTCATAAATACAACAGTGATAATCTGATTACCATGACTTGTTTTATTCTCTATATTGTTGACCTATCACCAAAACCCTTTTTACACCACGGTATTAACTCAATATTATCTTTGAATGTATATCACTCCCTGCTTATCCTTAACTTTCAATTTTTGCTGCTCGTGGATCTCAAAGTTTTCCTTTCCTGATTCTAAAAAGAGTATTGTAGGCACCCTTGTGATTAATGTTTACAAATGAATTAATTAATCATACAAAATCATCTATCTTTCAGAGATCTGTTTGTTTGTGTATTGTTTGCTTGTTTCATTTTGTTTTATGATTGTTGTTTTTATTCAAACCAATGTTATATCTCTCTCTATATATAGTATGTATTTTCAACCATTGTATTTTTCTAATTGTGCCTTGGACCCTTCACATAATGAGGGTCTTTATGTCTCCTCTTGACCCTTTAAAGGCGCCATCCTCCACCATGTTTTCCTTTATTTTTTTAATGATTGTTGTTGAATTCACCCTGTCTGTCTTTGTACTCAAAGGACTATCTACCCTCTTAGAATGTTACACAGTCCAACGATGCTAAATGTATTTTTACGATTTATGATTCCTAAACTGTTACAATACCTTATAAATGATCTCAATGTAGCATAACGTTTCCTTTCATCCCTCCCTCTCTTTGCTTTCCCGCTAACATTCTATCTCAAGAGAATTTAAGAAAGGGTGATGGTAATTGGATGGAGATGTTAAATGTAGGTTATAAAACTAATCCAGGAATGACAATTATTGCCACTTCTCCCCCCTTTTTTTACGTGGGAATTGGGTGCATGGTGGTTTTAAGCATAGCATGTCCTTGTAGTTTTATGAGAAAATTATTTGATTTTTATTTGTTGGCATTTTGGTTGGGAAATATTCCTGTGTAGGTTTCAGAGTCCTCAACGGAGAGGACATAGATCAGACTCAAAGCCAGATCTCATACATGTCATATGAGGCAATAAAAGAATAAAAGATAAAGCGAGAGCTTCTTATGTCATCTCTCTCCTGTATTCTACCTGGCTTTCTCTCATCTCCTCAAAAAAGGGAGGATTTTGGTAGGAGAGGAAAAAATGCATATGCCATAGTCATTCCACATTTGTGTGCATCACATGAATTAAAAGAACTATCAGGATCACAAGTGATCTAGATACACTGAGTAGTTTTGTATGTGAATCATATGCACAGTATTGAACACCATCGTATGAGTTGCAGCAAAAAAGGCCAAATTTAATTAGACAACTCTTCAGATATATTTAGACAAGACTTCAAGGCTTATATGATTACCAGTAAGTGAATTATTTCGCACAAATCTGATAAGATGTTATATCAGGTACTAGCAATATATTGGTCAGAAACAGTAGATAGTAACAAAGCCAGAAAGTCCCCCTTATCTGTTCCCTTAATTTGCCAGGATTAAATCGTTACCAGAATTATAGAAAAATAATACATAAAATATTGGCCCATCTAACTGGAACGCCAAAATCGTAAATCCAAAAATCTAAGGTTAAAGCTAGTCAATGAAAATGAAATGCCATGCTCATAATATCAGACTTTGAAAGATCTACGACAAGTTCACAGCAAGGAAAGAACAAGGCACATACATTTGTGGCCGGGCTGAGTTCTTGATTGTTAATTTCATAGGACAAATATCGTTAATTTAGAAAATCGCTGAATTTACACATGTTGTAGCAGACTCAAAAGTAGGCCTTTAAAGACAGTAATGGGCTATTCCTTTATATTTTGGTGGGGGAAGTGATATTGCTATTGCTATTTTACATACCGAATCATGTCGTTTAATTTATCAAAGTGGTAGTTTTATAGCCTCGATATATAAATACCTCAGTAAAACATGTTATGAAATAGAATTATGGAAATGATACTTGTAAAATTTTGGTATTTTAGTTGCATGTAGGAAAACGTCTTGGTTATAATTACATAAATCTTTCAAAACGAATCTGTGATGTTTTGGGGTAAAATAAGAAAGATGGGGTCCTGGGAGGAGGTTGTAAGCTAGGGAGCAATGTTTGAAATGAAGGCAGATCCAAATCATATTCCATTTGTAGACTGGAAGATCATGTCATAGTGGGACAGTATGAAGAGATTTTATTCCCAAGTTATGGACAAACAGCATTATATCGATTTTCTTCTTCTTCTTCTTTTTGTTTTCTTCTTCTTGTTCTTCTTCTTCTTTATTTTCTTCTCCTTCTTCTTCTACTACTACTACTACTACTTCTACTACTACTACTACTACTACCACTATTACTACCACCACTACTGCTACTACTACTGCTACTACTACTACTACCACTACTTCTACTGCTTCTACTACTACTACTACTACTACTACTACTACTACTACTACTACTTCTACTACTTCTACTACTACTACACTATTACTACCACTACTACTGCTGCTGC
>JAOXJN010000040.1:0-10784 GCA_025762795.1 Goniobranchus coi
TTACAGTACAGCAGCTTGGATGTCTCAGGAGCTGGCATATAAGTCATGATGGCCTGGATGTGAGATAATAGTAAGTTGTGATGGCCTGGATGTTTTAGGAACTGGCATAAGTCATGATGGCTTGGATGTGAGATAACAGTAAGTATGGTAGGCTGGATGTTTTAGGAACTGGCAAAAGTCATGGCTTGGATGTGAGGTAACAGTAAGTTGTGGTAGGCTTGATGTTTTAGGAACTGGCATAAGTCATGATGGTTTGGATGTTTAGTTAACAGCTAGTTATGAAAGCTTAGATCCCTGTGTCGTGGCTTAAGTCAGATTATTTAAAAGAAATGTTTTAGACTGGTATGATAAGGGGTATATGATCACTGGGTTTGTTATTATTCATAAGAGTTACCATGGTTTATTTTAGGTAATGGTTATGGTGGCTCTGATCCGTCAGGTTAGTTCTCAGGCCTTGCTTAAGGTAATAGTTGTGATGGCTTGCATATGTTCCCATGGCATGATTGTTTGAGGCAAGAGTTATGGTGAGTTAGCTAAGAAGATGCCTGGCTGTGTGGGATATAAATGTTGATGCCCTATCCATAAGATGATGCAATAGTTATACCATTTCAGGGATGATCTATGCTTTTTTTTTTTTTTTTTTTTTTTAAATTATATTTATTGTTTGAAGTCAGATTTGTAATGTATGGTTCAGGCAATTTCAGACGAAAGTGTAATATTTTATTTGTCAAGGGTAATTGTAAGGGTGTTTTTTTCAAAGTTTTCTTTATTGGAAATTGTAATGTTTTCATATTTATGATAATCGTAACTTTGGCACAATTTTTTGTGTAATCAACAGTGAATGATAAAATTTATTGTGTAGATTTACATATCATAATTTAATATGATGATATTATTGAACTGATTGACTTTTAAAATTACTTGAAAATTTACTTTGAAATTGAAATGAAATGATCAAAGTTAGGGGGCCAATGATTCCTCTATGACCATGACAGAACAATAAACTAACATATGTACATATTTGTGACATATGAGGTGTTATGTTTTTTCTTTGTGTTTTGGGCCAAGACTTCTTCATGGAAGACAGTTGACCTGGAAATAAAATTTATGAAAAAAAAACAAAAAAACCACAGAACAAGCCTGCAACATAAATTTACTTTGATAACCTGTGTATTTAAGACCATCCTTTTTATCATGTGCAAAGTTTGGAACCTGTGAAAGCAATGCCTAAAAATTACTTCATCCAGGGCCCGTCTATAGTAAACTGTGGCTGTGGTCCATATACTGTGTATAATATTGAGAGCCACTTTATGATTTTCATATTTCAACACGTTTTCAATTCTGCAATTTTCCTTGTCATTACCTTTACTCAACAATTTATATCGATTTTTTTTGTTTTCAGCTCCATTCACTTTTATCAACATGCCACCTATGTATTCCTACGATTATAAATGAAAATAATGATTTCAACACTCACATTCAACCTAATCTTCTAGTACTTGAATCGGCAAGTTCTAGATCTATACATTAGACCTTAGTACAGCACAGTGCCTTATAATTATGCTCTTCTCACCACCTCCCTACCTCTATGTACTTTTTGATCTCCCTTTGTTTTTTTCCTCTTTGGCCTTGTATTTTTTTTTTTTTTTAATCCAAATCCAATCCACTTCCCAAAGCATGTTGATACAAGTAGATTTATACTGCAGAACGTTGTACCTACTGTTAATGCTTGGTTCATTATCATCATCAGATGTCCTTCTGATAAGCGTTGATGACCATGCCTCTCCACACTTCTCGATCAGAAGTGTTCTTATGTTGTTGACATTCACTACTCTCATCCAGTGAGCCATCCCTTCCCAAATTCTTTCTCTTTAATGTCCTTGATTTCTCTTACCATTTAATTTTCCTGTTTTAACCTGAAGTTCCATTTTGTCCCTTCCCATCAAATGGCCAAAAAGTGTTTCTTGTCTTTTTCTTATTTTCTAGACTAAGGTCCTCTTTGTTTCTGCTTGTATCCAGAATGTTTCCCTTGTTTGCTTTCTTTGTCCATGTAGCTTTGAGTGAGCATTCTTCTGAAGAACAACTCTTCTCATTTTATCCTCTGTGTCATCCTCTTGATTATAGGCTAAGTTTCACTTCCATACAAGAAGACAGGAAGATTGTTACACTGAAGAACTCTTATTCTAGTTTCTTTTTAGTCAGGATTGTTTTCAACTTTTGCTTGTGTGATTATTGACTTTATTTCCACATTACTTCTTCCATCTGATGTCAGCATTGTGCCCAAGCATTTAATTTTGTCAACTGGTTGC
Organism: Goniobranchus coi; assembly: GCA_025762795.1. Lineage (NCBI taxonomy): Eukaryota > Metazoa > Mollusca > Gastropoda > Nudibranchia > Chromodorididae > Goniobranchus > Goniobranchus coi. Next base: position 2,310 of record JAOXJN010000040.1, read on the forward strand.
AATTGTTTATCTTTTATTTTTTTTTGTGCATCTTGATAATTGACCATGCTTATGACCACTGCCTAATGAGGGATGGTGGTATATAAGTACTCATTATTATTATTATTATTATTAACATTGAGTTCTAGTCCTTTCATTTTGCTTTGTGTTTCTTCTAAGTCCATGAGATATTGTAACTGATCTTCAATTTCTGCTATTAGTACTGTATCATCAGCATATCTTATGTTGTTTATGACATGTCCACAGATAACAATCCCTTATTCATTTTGTATGTTCCTCATTATCATTTAACTGTGTAACGAGAATAGTTATGGTGACAGCACACAGCCTTGTCTTCCTCTTTTCATTTTATGAAATTTGCCCATTTCTTCATTGATCTTTATGGCTGCCATTTGATTCCAGATGGCTCTCTGTATCTAGATGTTATATGTTAGTGTTGATATTTGAAGTTGAAGTGTGGGCCTAAATTTAGATCTAGTTTATATAATGATCTCAAGATCTCTATATTCAATCTTGATTCTAGATCTATGGATGAGAGACCTGTCTCCCAACTCTAAAAAGCTGGTATATTATGTTTGAGATGCTGATTTTGACTCAGTATGGTCATCCAATTTAAGCCATCAAAAACAAAGCTCAAAATTTTCAACTACAATGTCCTGCCAGTATTGGTTTATGGAGCTAGATCTTGATACCTCGAGCTTCGATCTATGTGATGAGGTCTAGACAATAATTTTACTTTGGCCTGTCTTAATTGGAACCCATATAGACTTAGATCTAGAGGCATACAAATGTTATGGTATAAGGAGGCCAACATTTTAGTATTTGTAATGAAATAGACTTGGTGCCAAAGGTAGGTTGGGTAGATACTTTAAACTTCTACATGATAGTCACACAAGAGTTCAGGTTTTTTTTTACCTCCCTGTATTTACATCCTGGGCTTGAAGTTTAAAAAAACCTGGATCAAATAGTATGTAATTTTTCTCTCAGTTCGTCGAATTTACTCTAAATTTTAAAAGTTGAAAATACAATTTTTTGGAGATTTGAATCAGAATCATTAAGTAGGCTTATATAGCCTATCTCTTTATCCAACTTTTTTTTTCTTTCTTTTTTTTTTTTTTTTTTGAATAGAGAAAATGATATAGGAATTAAAAAAGACAAAATTTCGTTTTGTCCTGTTTCATTATAAATTCTTTAAAGTATCATTCTATTTATTAATCAAACACTATGCACCTGCCTATGTTTAATGCTTCAAATAATAATTGTTCTTGTCTTTTATAAAATTTATTTATCTCTTAAAGATTCTTATTCATCAACATAATTTAATCTGCCAAGAAATCCTTCATATCTGTTAATTTTCGGTCTCCCAACACTAAAAACCCAATATATTAAGTGTGAGTTGCTAAAAAAAAAAATCTCTTTGATGTAAGTGAGGTAAGAGGACATGGACCCAATGTCTGTTTATCTTTGATTGGCATAGTAATAGCACCGAGAGAAGGCATTCCAGAAAAGTAAAACAAAATAATGGCATAAATAATAATATTGTTTATTTATGATATCAATGCACAATAATTTCAAACTGACATGACGAAAATTTTGTGCAAGTTGAATTTATTGAAGATGGATGGTTGAATCATTACCTCCCCTGTTGGTCAGTTTCTGTATGTCTCAATACAATTGGAGGAAGTTAAAAGGGGAAGAACTGAAGATTAAATTTTAGTGTCCACGTGGAGTGGACTCCATACAATCATATGGTCGCCATATAAAGCCAAGTGAACGTTGTATATGTATAATATAATATGATAAAATATTGTAATGCGGAGGTTAAAAAAAAAAAAAAAAAGAAAGAAACCTGTGGATCTCGTTATGAACTGGATGAAGTATATTAATAAAAGTAAGTTATCAAACAATTTGGTTCATCCCCCTCCCGTTAAATATCGGTATAATGAAAGCTTCACATGGACAGCAAAGGATAAATATGCTGTATTTATAACAGATGACAACTTGTTATATTTCATTAAGTAAAGATAGCATGAAATGATAATTTTTTGAACGGGATTATAAAATTATAGCATTTGGGATGTTTGAAATTCATGTTGACTTGAAATAAGTTGAAAAATAAAATGGATTTTCAATATAAAAGATGTCTAATCAAATATAAAGGTAAAGCAGACATGTAGGCAGATAAAGAAACTTCATTATGTACAGTAGGATACATCAATACTTGTATCATCTTTATGTACTAAAATTCAATAATATGAGAAGATGGACATATCATTGAAAATGAAACAATGGTTTGGGACCGTATAATAGAACATAACTTACGGATAATCAAATGACACCATTCAAAAAAATGCATTGCATAAACTTGCAATTGCTTCACTCAACTTGTCCCTTGTATTAGAATCATTTGCAGGAGTCATGCCACAGAGATCTCTAAATGTTGTCAAAATTCTGTGTTTCCATTTCCCTCCACGCATTTGTGTGTTTTTCATTCACCAGGTAAATTTACATCAAACATGACTTTTCTAAGATGATCAAAAGCATAAGTAGATCACAGACAGATAGATGAAACAGCTTAGATAGGATCTAGTACTTGAAAGGGGAAAAAAACCAACTAAACATTGCCTCTTTTTCACCAAGATTGTTTTGCTAGAGTTACTGGTGCTGCCATGTTTGTTGGATGTTATACAGCTCTATTCAACTCCTATTCCCATGAAAAAAAGTCAGATGATGGATAAGTTAAAAGAAAGAACAGTTAGTGACTGGTAGCAAAATGAGCTTTTCATAAGAGGAAAAGTTACTAAATGAGGAGAAAAGAAGCTTAGTACTGGTACATCATATAGTTGTAAAAAGTAACTAGAGGGCTGATTGTCAAGCAAAAAAATCCCAACAAACTATCATCTCTTGAAAAAAACCAAAAAAAAACAAAAACAAAGACACCCAAACACATTGACATTAACTATGACCATCAAATCCCAAAGTGGGCCTGATGATAATGACCCAAGAATAGTCATTTTAAATCATAAGTTGTAAAATGCACACTAATAGGCGATGACCATGGAATATGCCCCCTGCCCTCCTACAGAAGTCACCCACCCTCAGTCAAATGAAAGCATGCCAGTTGGCTTCTAAATCAGTTCTTTCTTGGGGGATAAGACATTGGGTCTACTTTGGGCTTGGCGGATAGAAATTGACATTCATGACATTTGAACTGATCTTCAAACAATGGCAGACATCATATCATTTTCTTTATCCTGTCAAAAGTATATTTTTGCCTATACTATAAGGATCAGTTTCTTTTAGGAAAATACTAACCTTGCCCAATTAAAAATAGTTCCATTGTATTTTAAATCTACATAATATGATTTGTATCACCAAAGGACTAAGTCAGCAAGGATTTATGTAGACAGACTAGTTTACAACCTTCATATTTTATATCACATTGTATTAAATTGTTTTCTACTCATCCATACAAAAATGTTACACACTTTCAAATCTTGAAAGTTGAAAAGTGTCCCATTCTTGGATCATATGTCAAGTGGCTGGAATAGCCAAAGACACTCATATGGATGGTCTTTGGAATGCTGAAGGACAAATAAGATAAAGATTTCTCTCTTCTGACCAGTTTTGATCTATTTATGATATAAAAAAAATTCTTTTGTAATTATTCACAATATTGAATGATGAGGAAACAAGACCCTAGACATCTGCACGTTTTTCATAATATATATACATGTATAGGAATAGGATCTGGCTGTCCATTTCAAAAGTAACAAATTTCAAATTTAACAAAATTGTGGGCTGAAGGGTCTGCACAAAGATAAGAAGATAAATTGAAAATATGTACAAGCTTTACTCCTTATCATGATTGTACAATTCCCCCCCCCCCCCAATGCAAAGGAATATGGAGCGAAAGATTCCTTCCTTTTAATTCAAAACTTACACTTACAAGAAGTTCATTTACAGATGGGAAAAGAATGACAACTGTTCCTGAAAAAAAGATTGATTGACAACTGACGTGTCTGTGACATTGGGATAGTGACAGGTAAAATTCATAGAAAATTCCCCTTTCTCCTCTATTAATAATAACCATGAGTGGATAGGGTTCAAAGCACACACACACAAACATACATACACACATATTGGAAACAGTCTTCACAAGAAACTAACAATTCCTTTCAAAGACACTAAAAATGGAATTCAATAGTAGAAAACACAGAAGAAATTGGGAATATCAAAATTTTGCAAGAGAATACAGCACATTATATTTCTGTGTACATTGCCACACATATAAATAAAGACCTTTATGTGCGGGCTTCAAACAATTGCTTCCTTTCAAACTTTTCCCTTACCATTCAGATACACCAGAAAAATGCAAGAGGTATTGTATCGTTTCATTAAAAAAATTTATGAATGTGGTAAAAGCATGGAATTAAATTTTGCAACGTTTTGCCCTTATATCTCTTTCATAGGGTTATTCTTTATAGTTGAAAGTGACATGTAAGTGGATAGATCAAACAGCACCAGAAAACCCTGGTCAGGTTCTTCCATAATCAGCTTACCAAGTTTTGAATGGAAATACATTTAATGAGGCCCTTCATTCTAAGGAGGCCGACATTTTACTTATGTCCTAAGAAGTCTGAATGACCTGCTAGCCAAACAAACGTACCGGCAAAAGCTACTTTATGACTTGACATACTAATGTTTTGTATAGGCTCCTTTTTCCTTGGTAGCCTCAAATGTATAACATAGCTTAGCTACCATGACTCCAGAAATTTGTAGTGGTAGTTAGTGTAAATTAAAAAAAAAAAAGAAAATGCTAGGAAAAAAAAAAAAAAGAAAAAAAAAAGTAAGAAATAAAATAGGATTCTGAATCTGAAGCACAAAAGGTAATATCGTAAAGTGTATTTTTGAACAGTTTGAAACTTTGAGTAGGCAAAGGATTTAAAAGAATAAACAAAAATTAATAAGGATGCTTGTCATTACATTGTACTGTGTCATTTATCCTCAGTCATAGTTGCCCAGTAAAAAAAGATTCAATTATCTCACGATAACCAATGTGTGTAAAAATAAGAAAGACAAAAAAAAAAAAAAAATGAGGCCTTCATATAGCTTGTATAGTTTTAGGCCAGGGACTCTCAATACATTTTTTTAATATCCTAAAGGGCCTCATGCTAATATATGAGTCGATAATCAAATACAACAATGCAAGCTAATAAAAGACAAAGACAGAGAGCTTACAAAAGAAGGAGCTCTGATTCAAGCCTAGGCGGCCCATTGTTTTTTATTTTAAAAATGCCTGGTGAGATTGGGCATCGGGTTTAGTCTACATCCTAGCAGTTAGAGTTGTGTATGTGTGTGTGTTGTTTTTTTTTTCCTTGAGGAAAGTTTGGTACTCTGAAATACGGCCGTGCAGGAGCACCGAGCCCCTTTCGACCTATCTCGAGAACCAAGCTGGGGTTATATCAGGACCCATCCCGCTTCGTACCAGGACATAGAAAGATGCGGCTTGATCACGACTGGATCATCAGATGATGTTAAAAAGCCTTGGTAAATAGGAAGATAAACGATCAGGCATGATTAATTTACAGAACCCCTCTTAAGTTAAATACAATGCCCATACCCATATACGTTTATCATATAAAACAGAGATGGATTTTTCCTGTAATTGTAGTTTTGTTAAGGATGGAGATGTGCAACAATAAACAAACTATTTTCTAATACTTGTGAAGTTTGCTGTACCTATGGTTCAACAAATTGTAATATATAAGAGATGATGATTTTAATTATGTTCTAAGCTTTGTTAAGGAGAGAGATCCGCACCACAAACAACTTATTTTGCAACAATACTTTTTGTTTCGAGGTGTCCATATTTCATCATATAAAAGAGATGGTAATTTTGATAATATCTACAGCTTTGGTTAAAAGGGAGAAGTACAACCGTAAACAAACGATTTTACAACAATACTTTTTGTTTCGATATGTTCATAGTTCATCATATAAAAGACATGGTAATTTTGATTATGTCTAAAGCTTTGGTTAAAAGGGAGAAGTGCAACCGTAAATAAACGATTTTACAACACTTTTTGTTTCCATACGTTTATAGATCATTATATAAAAGACATGGTAATTTTGATTATGTCTAAAGCTTTGGTTAAAAGGGAAAACACAACCATCGACAAACGATTTTACAACAATACGTTTCGTTTCAATGTGTCCATAGTTCATCATATAAAAGAACAAGGCAATTTTGATTATGTCTAAAGCTTTAGTTAGAACGTCCACAACCATTGACAAACTATTTTACAACAATACATTTTCTTTCAAAGTACTCATAGCTTGTCATATAAAAGAGGTGGTACTTTTATGTTTGCCCAAAGCGTTGTGTAAGAGGGGGAAGCAAAGCCATAAACAAATTTACAATAATACTTTCGTCATGAATATGTCCGTTTTTCACCATGAAAGTTATGTTTATATCCAAATTTCCATCATAAGACATAGGAGTACAAGCAAAATCCCCTTAGTTGTGCTTCTCCATATAAATCACATGTGATTCTGTATTCGCTTGAAGACTCATAGGGGCACAGTTGGCTGAATGGTTAAGGCGTTGGTCTTGGGATCTGGAGGTCCCAGGTTCGATTCCCGCCAGGGACGACTTGTGTTTTTTTCCTTAAGCAAGAAAATTTACCCTACTTGCTTCACTCGACTCAGGTGTTAAATGAGTACCTAGCAATAGGCTGGTATTGTTGCCCTGAATATGCTGCACTTTACTGTATACTCCCCAGGGAGTAGGCCTGCTAGGGGATAAAGTATTGTAAAGCGCTTGGAGATGGTGGGAAGAATGGTGAAAAGCGCTAAAATAAATGCAATCTTTTTTTGAAAAATTTTTCTTGCTTTATGTTTTGTTTTGGTTTTTTTTTTTTTGTTTCTTAATGAAGATTTTCAGGTGATGTGTATTTGTAAATTTGAACCATTGTATATCATTGGCATGTGTATATATGAAAAGGTCATGGAAGTCTTTCATATAAGATTGGAACCTCTTTATAGACAATTTCAACATTTCACAAGACTGGAACCTCTTTATAGACAATTCCAACATTTCACATGATTGGAACCTCGTTATAGACAATTTCAACAGTTCCTAAGATTGGAAGCTCTTTATAGACAATTGTCAGGCTTCTTTATAACAACTTAGGCTCTTTTTATATCTGTCAATTTCTAACCCTGAATCTATTCTGTGTGAATATCATTCAAAGAGTACTGTTTTAACAAGCATCTACTTCCGCTTTTCTTACGTAATGTTCAAACATTAGGAAGTAGTTAAGTCCTACCCATCATTGGTGTGCCCTCCGGTCAAAAAGAAGTATAATTTTCTTCTTCTTCTCGTCCTCGTCCTTCTCCTCCTTATTGTTTATTATTATTATTATTATTATTATTATTATTATTATTATTATTGATGTTGTTAATATTATTATCATCATTATTAAACAAGTATCAAAGACCTAGTCAAATCTTTTTGTTTAAATTTTCAGTGGTCATTGGGAACAAAGCCAAGAATGCAGCTGTTTTTGGAGATCTACATCGGAGGCTTCAAGCTCAGGTAAAAATTCTTCTTTTTCCCATCATATCCTTTTCCTGTTGTCTCGATGATCTTTGGTCTTCACCTTTTTGCCATCCACTTTTCCCATCTGAAATTGTTCTTTATGCCTCTGTCTGTAAATTTATCCGAAATACCTTTTTTTCTTTTTATAGATTTTTCCTGCCAACCCTCATATACATATCGTTGGTGTAACTCTCCAACCGTCTACGTTCATTTTATAATTTCTTTCTGGAGAGCCAAAGTCAAGAAGCCTGAAATGATTATTATATGCAAATAATCATTTCAAAGGTGTGTTTAGATATAACCACAGTGTTTTTTTGCAGAATCACCTCATGTTCTTGACAGGACATGGCTATGAACTATTTCTATAGTTTTCACACAAAAATATGGTCCTAAAAAATTGGAAGCTAGACGGCTATAGAATTACACTGATGATATATTTCCTGTGTAATTCACCAGTTGGTTTTGTGCTCTGTTTAATAATTGTATTTTGATCATATTTTCATCATACTAACATCCTTATTTGATGACTGTTTATTATTCATGCAGGTTCTTCTAAAGAACAGAGGGGCCATTTTGAAACTTTTACACTGTTTAAGCTCCACAGGCTCAGACATACCCCAGGTATGTTAGTCTTTGTGATTCATTTCACCTTTGAATGAATGAATGAATGAATGAATGAATGGTATTGCTCCTCTTAGGTAGTTCCATTTTTATTCGATAATGCATTAAGAACTGGAACTCTGTTGGAATATTTTCCACCCTTCAAGACAGTCATTTTTGCTTTGCATCTCCCCTCAAGAGAAGTTCCCAATATTTTTATGAATTCTTGTGAAAACAACTCTCCACATTTTTAGAAAACTTTCTTTTTGGCA
>JAOXJN010001151.1:0-10772 GCA_025762795.1 Goniobranchus coi
TCTCTCTCTCTCTCTCTCTCTCTCTCTCTCTCTCTCTCTCTCTCTCTCTCTCTCTCTCTCTCCTCACTCCCTCTGTCCCCTATTCTCCCTAACTCTCCTCCTTTCCCCTCTCTCTCCTCTCTTACAATGATGACTTCCTAAAGGCGACGTCTGTCTGACAGGTATGTGGTCAGTCGGCCCTATAGCCACCGTAGTACATAATGAGTTAGATATTGCTACTGCACAGCATTGCATGAAGTGCACACGACCCAACGAGTCGTTCTGCCTTGCCGGTCCAAGAGTTGTCGGCCATTAACTTGGTAAATTATATAAATAATCTTTAGTGACCCAAATGACGCTATTCACCAAATGGAAGACTCACCTGGCTAAGTAATAACTGTTTTGTTTGCCTTTACCTTCACATAGCCACCAATTTACCCTGCTAGCCAAGTTCTGACTCTTTGGCACATTTCCGTCCATTGTCTTCTCGACTCACACATCGACGTCTTCATTTAACGCCATTGTAACACTCTTTCCCGCCAATTTGATCAAATTGCTCACAAATAGTCCTAAAAGCTACGAGGGAAATGGCTAATGAACTAAACAAGTTCATTCTGAAAACTCGGCGATTTGAAGGCAAATAAAACGAAATGTTGCCCTGACCAAGACCAGTAAAATCGATGTTGGCAAATAAATGAAGTGGTCATTTCTCGAGGACTTGCTGACCACTGGAGGGAAAAGGAAGCATAACGGTACTTTTGACAAGTAACATAGTCCAACAATGTTAGGCAGACTACAATTAGTCCTGTTCCAGATGTAAGAGAAACTGTCCTTGGTTTGTATTTATTCGATTCAATCAATCAGCAAGTTGTCCTGTAATGTGAGACTCATTGGTTGCTTGAACGTCCGCCAGTTGAGTTAGATCTGCCCGGAAATGTGCAAGAATTCCATTTGTCAACAGAAAGCTAAAGCCCTAACTATGGTGACGTAGGAGTGAACGCAACAATGATTTAGTGATTGATTTCCTGACGATTTTTTTTCATTCTGTCATCTACTCAGTTATTTATATTTTTTCTCTTCTTCCCGCTTCTGTTTTGATTCCCAGTATTCCAAATTTAAAAGTTTGCATTGAAATTATTACCATTATTAAGATCTTAGCATTGTGCATCTGTTGCCTGTATCCACATCTCAGCATGATGCATCTATTGCTGTATTCAGATCTTAGCATGTTGCATCTGTTGCCTGTATCAAGATCTTAGGATGGTGTACATTTTGCCTGTATTCTGATCTTGGCATGGTGCCTCTCTTAGTCTTAGTATGGAGCATCTGTTACCTGAATTCAGATCGTAGTATGGTTCATCTGTTGCCTGAATTCAGATCAATCATAGCAAGATGGATCTGTTGCTTGCATTCAGATCTTAGCATGGTGCACCTGTTGCCTGAATTCAGATCGTAGCATGGTGTGTCTGTTGCCTGTATTCAGATCTTAGCGTGTTGCATCTGTTGCCTGTATTCAGATCTTAGCATGGTGCATCTGTTGCCTGTATTCAGATCTTAGCATGGTGCATCTGTTGCCTATATTCAGATCTTAGCATGGTGCATCTGTTGCCTGTATTCATATCTTAGCATGGTGCATCTGTTGCATGTATTCAGATCTTAGCATGTTGTATCTGCTGGTATTCAGATCTTAGATGTTGCATGATTGTTACTGCCGTTGAAACTCTGGAATTATAAATAGTAAAATGAGTATTGATCTCAATGTACGCCAAAGTAACTACTGCTTATGTCATTCTTCGTGAATGGGGGACGGGAGCAGTGGGGAAGTTCCGTTAGTGCCTTATTTATGCAAAACTCACTGCACCTGCTACAGAAAGACATCTCAGTCAGTGATAATACTTTTCATGCATTTTGAGGGTGATACCCATCCTTGAGAACCTTTCTTTTGGCACGACATTTTTTTGGCAATGCTTGGTGCCTCATCTTGTAAGCCTTCTGTTCCACAACTAATTGTCTCTTAGATATGTTAAAACCATTAAGGGCTCTAGTCTGCTGATATGAAGGTAGGTAACTTTCCCCTGTAACCATCTTTTTCTTTGTCGCCTTGCAGAAACAAGGCAAATGGTGTGCCGTGCATGTCAAGGTGGCATGGGAAATTTACAACAGGCAACAGAAACTTCAACAGCAAGAGGGAGGCACCAGCTCATCAGCGTCTTCTGCAGCAACTGGTTTGGCATCCTCTGTCAGCTCTTCCAAGACGGAAGCCAAACCGTTGGAACCTTTGCTCCGCCCCCCAAGTCACTTGATGGCCACCTCAGGAACACCAGTGGGGACCAAACCACCTGAATTGGCTGGACCATCCTCATTGCTACCAACAGGTGATTCTTTTTTTGTCCTGGGCTACCGTCTTTTCCCCATATAAATATGGAGATATTTGGTATCTATAGTGTATCTGAATGTGTACCGTACATTAAGTTGTGGCTCTGTGTTTATATGTTTGTCTGGGTTTTTTTTTTTAAAGATATGAGTGTTTCTGCGATTTTTATAATGAAACTCTTTTTGTTGTGCTTCATTATAGATCTTAAACCAATAACTTGTGTTTACTGATGAGTGAGAGACAGAATATCCCTATTGAATGTGTCTTTTCCTGTCCACAACACTTGTAACCCCATTGATAATTCTTCACCTTGTTCCTGTTTCTAGTGGCCAGAACAATCCCAGATAGCATCACTCATCCAGCAGCCTCTGGTTTCTTGCCGGCCCCTCCACTAGGTGAGTTGGCCATTCCACCTGTTATTTGCCATCCTTATATTTCTATCCAGTCTTTTGCCATTCTTATTTTCCTATCCAGTCATTTGCCTTCCTTATTTTGCTTTCCAGTCATTTGCCGTCCTTTTTTATATCCATTCTTTTGCTATTCTTATTTTCTTATCCAGTCATTTGCCTGCATTATTTTTCTATGCAGTCATTTGCCATCCTTATTTTTTGTATCTGATTTTGCCTTCCTTGCTTGTTTTTTTCTAGCCAGTCATTTGCCTTCCTCTTTCTTCTATCCAGTCATTTGCCATTCTTATTTTTCTATCCAGCCATTTGCCATCTTATTTTTCTGTTCAGTCCTTTGCTATTCTTATTTTTCTATCCAGTCATTTGACATCCTTATTTTTCTGTCAAGTCATTCCTATTTTCCCATCCAGTCATTTGCCATCCTTATTTTTCCATCCAGTCCTTTACTTTTCTATTTTCCTATCCAGTCATTTGCCTTCCTTTTTTTTTGTATCTGATTTTGCCGTCCTTGCTTGTTTTTTTCTAGCCAGTCATTTGCCTTCCTTTTTCTTCCATCCAGTCATTGGCCTTCGTTTTCTTATCCCGTTATTTCTCTTCCTTTTCTTTTCAATCCAGTCATTTCTGTTCCCTTTCTTTTCTCTAGTCATTTACCTTTCTTTTTGTTCTATCCAGTCATTTGCCCTCTTTTTTTCCATCCAGTCATTTGCCTTCTTTTTTTTCCATCCAGCCATTCGCCTTCTTTTTTTTTTCTTTCCAGATATTAGCCTTCCCTTTTTTCCCCATCCAGTCATTCACGTTCTTTTTTTTTTCAATCCAGTCATATGCCTTCTTTTTTTTTCCCATCCAGATATTCGACTTCTTTTTTTTCTATTCAGTCATTTGCATTCTTTTTTTTCCATCCAGTCATTTGCTTTCCTTTTTTTCTATCAGTCAGTGCCATCTTTGTGTTTCTCTTCTCTGCCATTAACATCTTTTTGTTTCTCTTCTCAGCCATTACCATCCTTTTGTTTCTCTTTTTAGCCATTACCATCTTTGTGTTTCCCTTCTCAGCCCTTACCATCTTTGTGTTTCTCTTCTCAGTCATTATCATCTTTGTGTTTCTCTTCTCAACCATTAACATCTTTGTGTTTCTTTTCTCAGTCATTGTCATCTTTGTGTTTTTCTTCTCAGACATTGTCATCTTTGTGTTTCTCTTCTCAGCCATTACCATCTGTTTGTTTCTCATCTTTGTGTTTTTCTTCTCAGCTTTTGCCATCTTTGTGTTTCTCTTCTCAGCCTTTACCATCTTTGTTTCTCTCTTCTCAGTCATTACCATCTTCGGGTTTCTCTTGTCAGTCATTGCCATCTTTGTGTTTCTCTTCTCAGCTATTACCATCTTTGGTTTCCTCTTTTCAGCCATTACAAATTCTGTTTTTCTCTTCCAGCCTTTACCATCTTTGTGTTTCTCTTCTCAGTCATCGCAATCTTTGTGTTTCTCTTCTCAGCCATTACCATTTTTATGTATGTATCTTTTCTCGGCCATTGCCATCTTTATGTTTCTCTTCTCAGCCTTTGCCATCTTTATGTGTCTTTTCTCAATCATCGTCATCTTTGTGTTTCTCTTCTCAGCCTTTACCATCTTTATGTATCTTTTCTCAGCCATTGCAAATCTTTGCGCTTCTCTTCTCAGCCATTACCATCTTTGTGTTTGTCTTCTCAGGCGTTGCCATCTTTGTGTCTCTCTTCTCAGCCATTGCCATCTTATGTGTCTCTTCTCAGTCATTGCAATTACTTGTGTCTCTTCTCAGCCATTGCCATCTTATGTGTCTCTTCTCAGCCACCGCAATTACGTGTGTCTCGTCTCAGTCATTGCCATCTTATGTGTCTCTTCTCAGTCATTGCAATTACGTTTGTCTCTTCTCAGCCATTGCCATCTTATGTGTCTCTTCTCAGTCATTGTAATTACGTGTGTCTCTTCTCAGTCATTGCCATCTTATGTGTCTCTTCTCAGTCATTGCAATTACGTGTGGCTCTTCTCAACCATTGCCACTTATGTGTCACTTCTCAGCCATTGCCATCTTATGTGTCTCTTCTCAGCCATTGCAATTACGTGTGTCTTTTCTCAGCCATTGCCATCTTATGTGTCTCATCTCAGTCATTGCAATTACATGTGTCTCTTCTCAGTCATTGCCATCTTATGTGTCTCTTCTCAGTCAGTGGGATCTTATGTGTCTCTTCTCAGCCATTACCATCTTATGTGTCTATTCTTAGCTATTACCATCTTATGTGTCTCTTTTCAGCCATTACCATCTTATGTGTCTCTTCTCAGCCATTGCCATCTTATGTATCTGTTCTCAGTCATTGCCATTACTTGTGTCTCTTCCCAGTCATTGCCATCTTATGGGTCTTTTCTCAGCCATTGCAATTATTTGTGTTCAGCCATTGCTATCTTATGTGTCTCTTCTCAGTCATTGCAATTAGTTGTGTCTGCTCAGCCATTGCCATCTTATTTGTCTCTTCTCAGTCATTGCAATTATTTTGTGTCTGTTCTCAGCCATTGTTATCTTATGTGTCTCTTCTCAGTCATTGCAATTACACGTGTCTCTTCTCAGTCATTGCCATCGTAAGGGTCTCTTCTCAGCCATTGCCATCTTATGTGTCTCTTCTCAGCCATGACCATCTTATGTGTCTCTTCTCAGCCATTGCCATCTTTGTGTGTCTTCTCAGCCATTGCCAACTTTGTGTGTCTTCTCAGCCATTGCTGGCTTATGTGTCTCTTCTCAGCCATTGCCATCTTATGTGTATCGTCTCAGCCATTGCCATCTCATGTGTCTCTTCTCAGCCATTGCCATCTTTGTGTGTCTTTTATCAGTCATTGCAATTACTGTATGTCTCTAATCGACCATTACAAGTATTGTGTGTCTCTTATTGGCCATTACAATTACTGTGTGTCTCTAATCAACCATAACAATTACTGTGTGTCTCTTATCGGCCATTACAATTACAGTGTGTCTGTTATCAGTCATTACCATTACTTGTGTCTCTAATCAGCCATAACAATTACTATGTGTCTCTTATTGGCCATTACACCGTGTCTCTGAGCCATTACAATTACTTTGTGTCTCTTATCAGTCAGTACAATTACTGTGTGTCTCTAATCGCCCATTACAATTAATGTATGTCTCCTATTGGCCATTACACTTACTGTGTTTCTCTTGTCAGCCATTACAATTACTGTGTGTCTGTATCAGCCATTACAATTACTATGTGTCTCTTGTCAGCCATTACAATTACTGTGTGTCTCGTCAGCCATTACAACAACTGTGTATCTCTTATCGGCCATTACACTTACTTTTACTGTGTACACTTATCAGCCATTACAATCACTGTGTGTCTCTAATCTGTCATTATAATCTTTGTGTCTCTTATGAGTCATTATCCGCTTTGTCTCTCTTTTATGAGTCATTATAATCTTTGTGTCTCTCCTATGAGTCATTTTCATCTTTGTCTCTCTCTTATGAGTCATAATCATTTTTGTCTCTCTCTTTTGAGTCATCACTATCGCTGTTTATCTCTTCAGTCATAACCATCTTCATGTTCCTCTTATAAGTCATCTTTATCAGTCATAACCATCTTTTGTGTTGCTCATCTACAGGTGTACCGGGATTCCCAAGGCCATCACCCTACACACCCCCATCTCTCCTTCATTCATTAAGTTTTAGTGGTCTTGGTGAGTAGTCAATAGTGGTGCCTGTATAAAAATAATTCTAATGGTAATGTTCAGTCAGTTTGGGATAAGATTTCTTTCAGACAGAACAATAACCTCAAAGCAAATAAGAAGCAGGTGTATAACAGCCAAATTTAAGGGCCCTCTTGTGGTGATTTTGGTATTGTTGCGATATGGCTTGTTGTCGGGTGTCATGTTTGTTTTTTTTTTTTCAGTGAGAAAGTCGCATCATATATATTCTTCAAGATTTAACACTGCCTCTACTTACTAATGACTCATTATGTGGTGTCTTTGATTTTCTCCAATTTGTTACTCATACTTTTGTCTTGTCTCGTTGATTTTCTCCATCAATCTGTTACTTATGATGTTGTCTTGTAACTTTCTGCTCAATCTATCAATCTGTTACTCACGATGGTGTCTTGTAAATTTTCTCCATCAATCTGTTACTCATGATGTTGTCTTGTAATTTCCTCCATCAATCTGTTATTCATGATGTCTTGTTTTGTCATTTTCTCCGGCAATCTTTCACTAATGATGTTTTGTTAATTTTCTCCATCAATCTGTTACTCATAATGTCTTGTTAATTTTCTCCATCATTCTGTTACTCATGATGTTGTCATGTAATTTCCTCCATCAATCGCTTATTCATGATGTCTTGTTTTATTATTTTCTCCATCGATCTGTTACTCATGATGTTTTTGTTAATTTCCTCCATCAATCTGTTACTCATAATGTTGTCTTGTAATTTCTTCCATCAATCTGTTATTCATGATGTCTTGTTTTGTTATTTTCTCCATCAATCTAATACTCATGATGTTTTGTAGATTTCCTCCATCAATCTGTTACTCATGATATTGTCTTGTTGACTTTCTCCATCAATCTGTTGTTACTCTTGATGTCTTGTTAATT
The DNA here is from genome assembly GCA_025762795.1 of Goniobranchus coi. NCBI lineage: Eukaryota > Metazoa > Mollusca > Gastropoda > Nudibranchia > Chromodorididae > Goniobranchus > Goniobranchus coi. The sequence goes on from JAOXJN010001151.1 coordinate 7,376, forward strand.
TTCTCCATCAATCTGTTACTCATGATGTCTTGTTAATTATCTCCATCAATCTGACACTCATCATTTCTTGTTAATCTTCTCCATCAATCTGTTACTCATGATGATGTCTTGTTAATTTTCTCCATCAATTTGTTATTCATGATATCTTGTTAATTTTCCCCATCAATCTGTTCCTCATGATGTATTGTCAATTTTCTCCATCAATATGTTACTCATATGATGTCTTGTAAATTCTCTCCATCGATCTGTTACTTATGATGTTTCGTGTATTTTTTGTCCATTAATCTGTTACTCATGATGTCTTGTTACTCATGATGTTGTCTTGTTAATTTTTTCGTTCGATCTCTTACTCTTAATGTTGTCTTGTTGATTTTCTTCTTGTGATTTTGTCCATCAAACTGTTATTCATTATGTTGTTTTCTTCAAACATTTATCCATGATGTTTTGTTGATCTCCATCAATCTGTTATTCATGATGTTATGTTGATGATTTTCTTCATCATCTTATTATTCATTTTTTTGTTTGTTAACCTTCTTCAATGTGTTATTCATTATGCTGTTTTATTGATTGTCTTCATCAGCATGTTGTTCATTATGTTGTTTTGTTGATTATCTCCATCAATCTGTTAATCATTATGTTGTTTTGTTGATTTTCTTCATCAACCTGTTAGTCATGATGTGTTGATTTGTTTTTTTTCTTCATCAGCCTGCTATTCACTATGTTTTTGATTTTCTTCATCAACCTGTGATTCTTTATGTCACTTTGTTGACTTTGTTCACCAGCCTGTCATTCATTATGTTGTTGTGTTGATTTTCTTCATCAGCCTGTTATTCCTTGTGTTGTTGCATTGATTTTCTTCATCAGTCTGTTACTGTTATCCATGATGTTGTTTTGGTAATTTTCTTCATCAGCCTATTACTCATTGCCTTGATTTGTTATTGTCTCCATCAACTTGTTATTCATTATATTGTTTGGTTGATTTTTTTCATCTGCCTGTTATTCGTTCTGTTGTTTTGTCGATTTACTTTATAGGCCTGTTATTCATTATGTTGTTTTGTTGATCTTCACCATCAGTCTGTCATTCATGAAGCTGTTCTGTTGATTTTCCTCATTAGCCTTTTATTATGAAATTGTTTTGTTAATGTTCGTCTTCAGCCTGTCACTTATGAAGTTGTTTTGTTGATTTTTGTCAGCAGCCTGTTACCTATGATTTTGTTATTTTGATTTTCATCTTCAATCTGTCACTGATGATGTTCTTTTGTTGATTTTCTCTTGAACCATAGTGAAATCGTGTCGTTATTTTACAGGAAGTACAGGTGTCTTTGGGCCTGGACATGACCTAGCGGGGGCCTCTGTGCCTCCTGCCATCAATGCATCGCCCCTTGATCCGTATCGACTTCACAGAACACCCACTTCTTTCTCCTCCTGGCCAAAGACTGAGGCAGAGAAAGAAAAAGAAAGGGAGAGGGAGAGAGAAAGGGATCTCAGAAAAGAGGAGGAACGAGAAAGGTGAAAGAATTGAAGATACATTATCTGTCATGGACGTTTGTGTATATGAATTATTTGTTTTTGACCACAGTTGAAGCCTTTAGGAAGTTAACTTATTTGGACTAACCAAAGAATGCAAAATGTGTTGTATTTTAGATGGAAAAGAATTGATTTCACAGGAGAATATCAAGTGACTTATTCATCAGTCCTTTGTCTTATGTGAATTTGATCTTTAAAACCTGCCCAGAGAAAATGCAAGTAATGTAATAAGTTATTCTGTTAACGTTATTTTAAAACAAGTTGTAAAGCATGTTTTAAATACTCATAGGTAAGATTTTGTGGTAAAAACATGTTTGAAATAGTCAAAGTGAAAGACTTCATATTATGGTAACACAGTTTGAAACAGTAATAGTGAAAGACCTCATATGGTAAAACATGTTTGAAATAGTAATAGTGAAAGACTTTATATATAGTAACACATTTTTGAATTAGTAATAGTGCAAGACTTTATATGGTAAAACATGTTTGACATTGTATTAGAGCAAGACTTTATATGCTAAAACATATTTGAAGTAGTAATAGTGTAAGACTTTTTATGGTAAAGCATGTTTGAAATAGTTATAGTGAAAGACTTCATATGGTAAAACAGAGCTGCCAACTGTTACTGAACATCAGTGAAATCCACAGAAAGGAAGCATGGTTCCCTGATTAAAAATAAGGATGATAAAGCCATTTGTGCGTTACTTTTCAATATGCTCTCGTAACTATTCACATACAATACACATTGATAATGTACCAATGCAGTGTTACATCAATATAGTAGGATGATACAATAGGACAATATAGCTGGCATGTGAAAGGCCTACCACTTTCTTCAAGGCTATGTCTGTCCTCTGATGTTTTTTCTTTGTTTGTAGGCCTTTTTTTTTCTTCTCTCTTCTTTTCGACATGCCTTTAAAGATAGTCTCTTCTAGCAATTATCTTTCCCAAATTATTTTATTTTCTCGTATTAATTATTATACTTTTTAAATTTCAGTTCTCCATATCCAGGTATCCTGAACTTTTTGACCAAATTCTACTACTGTAGAATATGAAATTGTATTCTATTTGATAGACCTTCTGAACTACATAATTGTTGAAGAAACAGCCTCTATAAATGTCATTTGTTTTTATCAGAAGCTTTTTCATGAGCGTTCAGTTCCAAGTGCATGAATGTGCTCATTAGGATGAAAGTGTAGGTGCAAGGGACGAACGCCAAGGGCGTCTGACAGCTAAAGGTGACATAAGAAACTTGAGTATGATTTAGATGCAAGAGTATTTTCTCTTTGTAGTGAATGTTTTCCATATATTTTTGCTTTGCAGAGAAAGAAGAAGCTCAATTAGTCATCGGCATCCTAGTCTGGATGACAACAGGGTCAAAGATGGAGGAGAATCCACTCGACCTCCATCCAGATCAAGGTCAAGGTCACCTCTCCGGAATGGCCGCTATGAGCATCACATCAAACCGGAAATGCCTCACCTTGAACGGCGTTATGAAGAGAAGGGAGGTTCCCTATCCGCCTCCTCCTCCTCAGCTTCATCATTGATGAAATTGAAAGATGAGAGAAGAGAAGAGGACTTGATTTCTTTCCCTCCACATGTACTTGAAAGGGAACGAATGGAGAGAAAGCTGGAGCGGGAAAGACTGGAACGCGACCAGATGGACCGAGATAGAATGGAAAGAGACCGGCTTGAGAGGTTAGAGAAAGAAAAGCTGTTACAGAATGCGGAAAGAGAGAAGGTCCTGCAAGCAGTGGAACAGAGAGAAAAGTTACTTCAAAGCACCAGTTACTTAGGTTTAGGACCTTTTGCCCCTGGTGTCCCACATCACCCAAGTTTGAGCTTGTTGGATCGACGTATTGGCTTTGTT
>JAOXJN010002261.1:0-10715 GCA_025762795.1 Goniobranchus coi
TTCCCTGTATGCGGTGTATACGGGTGTGATCCACCCAGTCACTAGATAAAGGGTCATGAATATGTCACTGGGGAAAGTCTTAGGTATGACTCGGCCGGGGATCGAACCCGCCACCTCCCGCTTCCGAGGCGGACAGTCATTTCATGACATCCAAACACGTGATAATAAAATTAAGATCTAGAGTATTTTCATTTATCATGGTCTATTATTTATTCCATTTATCAATGAATTTTGTGAAATATCAGATCAAGATCAAGACAGTGTCACAGCAGCTCACATCTGGGCTTGACCATCTTAAATCTAAGTGCTCAACTCAATCATGTCTCTGTGAACATGTGTCCTGAACATTATTACGCTAGCGGCGAGAAAATCCTCGCCATCAGAGTCATTTTATGACAACCAAACGTGTCATAATACAATTTAGGAGTGTCTTCATCTATCACGGTCTATATTATTTATTCCATTTATCAATGAATTTTGTGAAATATCAGATCAAGATCTAGAGTATGAAAGCAACTCACATCTGGGCTTGACCGTCTTAAATCCGAGTTCGCAACTCAATCATGTCTTGGTGGACATGGGTCCTGAACACTGTTACAAGAGGCAAGAAACAGGAATTGTTCGGGACAAAATCCTCTTGGAGATGGGGATGGTATAAAGATAGATGTGGATTCTAACATTAACAAAGCTTGGCCCCTTTCAGATTCTAATGAGATGACCAAGGCCATGAAATAAGATGGATTCGTCCTTAGATCCAAACTAACTGATGGAAGGGTGAGGGATCCAAAGGGTTGGCTGACAAACTGAATTACTGGTAGCCAGATGTGCTGAGAAGATATATACCTAAAACCTAAATGTCAAATAAAGTAGACCTGCGCATACCTCAGGCATCCCCAAGATGGTTTAAATCGCCATACTCTTACTTTCTTGGGCATCCCTCATTTATGGAGGCTGAATTGACACGATTATATGTAAGGATAGAAGCACCAAACTTTTCACAATCGTAGATGAAGCTTTTCAATTTCTGATATTGTCCCAAAAAGAGTTTTGCCTTTGAGAGTGGTTTGAAGTGATTGAAAGTTAGGTAATTTTTTGTAAAGAACAGAATCGATAAAATTTCGTCAGGAACACCTGGAGTATTGTCTTCTGGCGAAAAAGCTTTTGGAGACTAAAGCAGGTTTGGTATGCAACCGATAATTTGTCAACACCGAGAGGAAAATATCAAACCAAGGTAAGAAATGTGTGTAAAATTGAATCACGGGACATTCCACACAGTCAGACGACTCGCTGAAGGGTTGGGTTCCTATTGTTTGCTCAGCCAGATGCATGATTACCTCAATGTAAGCAACAACGGTGACTAGTCCCTATCTGGCAGCAATGTGCAAAAGAAATTTTGATAAGCATGCATGCAGTCTGTACGGCCACTCTAATACCTGAGCACAATAATCTGGCGAGACAATTTTTCATAGGATTTTTAAAAATTGAATAAATATGATTGCCTGTTCCATTGTTTTCTATCCATCAAACTTCACTTCGAAACCCAACATTGCAAATAGATGGCTATTACTTTTACAAACGAAGATGGAATAAGGACAATTTAATCTGGATGTCACATCTTTCTTTCTTCATCTATCTACCTGTGATAATCACAGAAATCACAACAACAAAAAAGCGGCGGAATGTTGTAGACTGATTTTAGAACAAAAAACAGGAAATATCCTCTCTGCAGGGATGTAATTGCCACCATAGAGTAGTATGATAATGGGGGCTATCGTGTAGATATTTATCGATACATCACATTTAAGGATAAAAGTACCAATAAAAGGAAGGAGAGATCGTTAAAAGGTAAGTCTTAATCATTCTATTTTCTTTTATAACACTTTATCTTTTATTATTGGAAGCCATGAAGTGAATGAAATCTCTAACAGGACACAAGATATGGCATTTCTCTAACAACAATGACTGCGTCACATGGAATATAATAGGTCCACGCTGTTGCTGCTGCTACTACTACTACTTCTTCCACTACTACACTACTACTACTACTACCTCTTTCTGTTGTCAATAGTTTTATTTCGTAGTTGTACAGTAGTCAGAAGGCACTACGAGTAGCCTCGGAGGTAGCCTGTAGCTGAGGAGGCAGGGAAAGTACCGTCGCTATTATGAGTAGTACTACGAATAGCCGATTGGCTACCTATATTTCTAAATATAACCTACGCCACCTAGCCCTGAAACTGAGTGCCACGGTCTGCTCAACAGCTACTCGAGGACAAAGGAGGTTCCCGACACAGCACTCACGCACTGCATGATACCACAGACCCCAGGTAACTACCAATGCTGCTGTTTAGATTGATATCTCATGCAGTTGTGTGCACATTGTTATGAAAGCTGCATCCTGTGATCTTTTCAGGATCAGTCGATTATACACCGACAATATCTTTCTGGCGCCTGTCTGTCTGGAAAACACCTGCATTTCTTTAGATTGCAGTCTTTTGTCGCGAGAAACTTTGTGAGTGTCTGATGCAATCACTGAGCGATTTCTTTCCGCTTGAGAACATTTTTTATCCTGACACTGTAACTCATGTCGTCGAAACATGTTTGTGTTCAAATTGGTTTCTTCTTTAAACCAATACGAAAATAACGCGGGAGGCGACACCACTATCAAGGTTTTCGAATCATATATAAACGGACTGAATCCAACCTTCATCCCACTTAAAATTCGCTGCTTTTTTCTTCCACAACCACTACAACTGCTACTACTACAACTCCTACTTAACTACTACTACTTAACCGCTACTACTACTTAACTACTACTACTACTTCTACTACTACTACTACTCCTGAACGATGGAAAGCCTCATCCGTGCAATCATTGCTAACATCCACTTGCTGTCAAACCGGCTGGGTGATGGGTGCCTGACAAATCACCCATCACAGGTGGAACATCCCTGTCTCATGGATGAGCCTGAGGATAAAGTGGGGAAGTGCTTGGGGGATGCAATACGCATCATGGACCCCGAGCTGCTTTTCTGCCTCCTCCAAACGGCTCTCCATGATGACGTTTTACGGGGATTTGGACAGGATGAGGTGGAGGCTGTGCCTAACGACATGGAGGTAAGTAGTCGGATTGGTAAGTTGTGTTAGATGTTTTAGAGTCGCGTAGAGAAAGTAGTGCCGTTTTCTAATTGTCAGATTACTTTCTTCTACTAACCCTGTTTTGTCTACAAAATTTCCTACAGGATCAATACACACTGGCCCGAGCCGAGGAATTGTTGGGGCTCAGCCGCGACCCTTCCCCCCAATTCCGAGGGCTTATGCCAAGTTTTACTCCGTCCCATGTGAGTAGCCCTCTCTCTCTCTCTCTTTCTCTCTCTCTGGTGTTATATTTTGAATCTACTATCTCGTTTTGTCAGGAGGGTCTCTCACACACCGTATCTGTTTTTTCTTTCTCTCCTTCACAGTCACCGCCTCAGGTGTATGGGAGGAGTCAGGCACAGCAACGACAAGCCCTCTCGAGCTCCCGTCCTACGTGAGTTGCTCTCTCTCTCTCTTTCTCTCTCTCTCCCTCTCTCTCTCTCTTTCTCTCTCTCACTCACTCACTCACCCTGGTGTTATATTTTGAATCTTCTATCTTGTTTTGTCAGGAGGATCTCTAACACATCGTATCTGTTTTTTCCTTTCTCTCTTTCACAGTCACCGGTTTCACCGATGTGGAACACATCACCCCCCTCACCACCCCCAGCGACGAGCCCTTTCGAGCCCCCGTCCTAAGTGAGTTGCTCTCTCTCTCTCTCTCTCACTAACTCTGGCGTTATATTTTGAATCTTCTATCTTGTTTTGTCAGGAGGGTCTCTAACACAAATTATCAGTTTTTTCCTTTCTCTCTTTCACAGTCGCCGGTTTAACCGATGTGGAACACATCACGGATCCCTTCACGCCCCTCATCACCCCCAGCGGTGCTGTCACCCATGATAAGTAGATCTTTCGTTTCGCTCTACTGACAATTCGCCTGATGTCAGGCACTCATATCTCCATTCAAAAAAACTCTGTTGCTTAAGAGCTCAAACGCAGTTAGGCCAGCACAGCACAGCAAAATCACGGTCAAAATTTTTAATTACAACAGGTAGCATAACACGTAACGGAGTGGCCCAGTTTTTTTCGCCCAGCACGACACAGTGTGTACCCAGCATACACCCATCGTTTTGCTGCGATTTTCATTTTAGTGCTGCGCTAAAATTTGGCCAGCACACAGCCGACATTTCTCAAATTCTAGTTCAAGATGGAAGTTGAAGCATTGATTGAGGCTGTGAGAAAAAGAAAAGTCCTTTACGATAAAAGCAATGAAGACTACTCAAATAGACTTTTAATAAATCAAATGTGGATTGATGTCGCACAGGAAGTCGGAATCGATGGTGAGTAGAAACAATTTTTTTATTTCATCCTGGATTTATAACTCTCTCTCTCTCTCTGTGTCTCTCTCTATCTCCTCTGTAACTGTTTATTGAGATTAATTATATAAAATGTAATATCCGCATGAGCAGGAGTAATGTCAGTTTTCTTTTAACTAGGTAACATTATTATTACTTCCTTAATTACTGAATTGTACTAGTATAGTTGAAAATTGTTGAAACTTGTTAAAAACTAAAAGCTTGTGTGCTATTTCTTCAAATGTCAGTCTGATATGGGCGTGGTAACACACTGATCGTTTTGCCATGGAAGAGCTCCTGTGGGTGATGTGAGATATTTCATGAACGTTTCTCGTACTCTCAAGGCATTTTTTGTGGATCGATTGATTCCGTTTGTGATGGATCCTTGAAAGCCTGTAAGGTTATTTGGTGCTTGCAACTGTTCACCAGCTGAATTACATGGTGACACACGGTTGGGTTCCTCAATGATAATAAAGTTATGGAGTACTGTTATTGCTTTGACAATATCGGTCGCAGTGTTTGGACATCCATTGGCCTTTGTAGAAGTCTCCACATCATAGCTACTCGGCCAAAAGATCCTTCAACAACATTTCTTGCTCTTGACAAGCGGTTATTGAAAACTTCTTTCTCACGTGTAAGTTGACGATGAGAGAACGGTTTCATGATATTGTCTTTTAATGGGAAGGCATCTTCAGCAACAAAGACGAATGGCAATTTGATGTCTGTTTGTGGTATTGTGCCCTCAGTGGGAAGGTTGAGGGTTCCTTTTGCAAGTGATCGCCCAAGCACAGATTTGTGAAAGACTCCGCCATCGTTATTACTCCCACAACAACCAACGTCCACCACCACAAATTTTCCTTGCGAGTCAGTAACAGCAAGAAGAATTATTGAAAAGAAGCCTTTATAGTTGTAGTAGAGGGAACCTGAAGAAGCAGGCTTTTTTATACGTATGTGTTTGCCATCGATGGCTCCCAAACAAAGTGGAAAATTGAATCTTGTGTAGAATTCAGTTGCTATATTCATCCACTGTTCTGAATCTGGAGGTGGCATGACTTGCAGATGTAGCACGTCCCACAATACTGCACACGTCTCTGTTGTAATTTCCCTAACTGTAGTTACTCCGACACGAAAATGAAACGACAGAGACACATGGTTTTCTCCTGAAGCCAGGTATCTGAAAAACAAACATGGGTTGTTAATAATATGATATACCAACACTTTTTCGTCTCTATATATAATAATAGCGCATTCTACAACTGTCCTTACAGGTGCTACTCCAAAAAAGAAATGGTCAGTTCTGAGTGATTCCTTCCGGCGACACCATAAGAAAGAAACAACATACAAATCTGGGTCTGGAAGCAAACAGCATAAAACGTGGTACCTTTACAAATCTATGTTGTTCCTGCTGCCATTTGCTGAGGATCTAAATTCCTCGACAACCTCAAATTTACTCGAGAGGCTTGATACCGACCAAGAATCTCAACTGACATCCCAGGTCCATGATGACAGCTTGGACAGTCCGCCTGATATTGATATAGCAGCTGATATGCAGGCTGCTCCAAGCCCAAGTCTAGATCCACAGCCTGGTCCAAGTCTAGATCCACAGCCTGGTCCAAGTAATTCGGCCATGCACAGGCCGACCACGCACAATGTCAGAAAAAGACGATATCCTGCATATCCTCAAAGTCGAGCTTCACAATCGGCTTCCCCATTTGATGTCGCCATGTTGGATGCCTTGAAGACTCTTCAGCAGCAACAACAAGAGCAACAACAGCAACAAAAAGTTAAAGACGACGATGAGCACTTCCTCATGAGCCTGTTACCGGTCATGAAAAGTTTAGATCCAATAACTAAATTTGAATTCCGGGGAGAGCTAAACAACACTGCTCTGAGGTATTTGAGACGGAGTCAGCAGCCTCGATACCCAAATTTGGAGTCTACATCAACAGGAACTGCATCTGCAAGTAATGTTGACACATACCAGTACAGCGAGTATTCCAGATCATCGTCTTCCACGCCAGACGAGCCCTACCACTATCAGTATCACCAATTCCAACAATAGACGACTCAGTGATGCTAATCTAAAAACAAAGTGCGTGTTTGTCTCATGTCAAGATTAAAAAAATGATTGGAGAAGTCTTGTGGGGTCATTTCAGTTTATAGTCTTACGATGTGTCGTTTCTAACCTCCCTACATGTAGTTTCCTTGTTGTGATGTTGAGTCTCTTTGGACCGCACTGAAAGTACTTGTACATAATTTATACTAATATCAATTGCTATTTAATATATGATAATTATGGATCTACAAAGCTTCTACACAGAAGCTTACCAGATGAGATACCTAACTATATCCAGATTGTCATGGGCAAAACAATCGGGGAAAAAACTCTCTAAATAAGGCAGAAGAGAAAACAAGAAAGCCTGCCTGGAGTTAAAAAAAAACAAACAAACCCAGACAAATATACCTACTAATTATCTGACTTAGATTCATTATGACTCATGCCAATTGGCATTAGGTGCGGCTGAGTCTTAAAATATAATGTAAAAGACACAAAGGACGAAAAATTACATCAAGTAAAATTAATGGTCTTACCTCAATGTTATCACAAGTCTTTCCCTAGCTGGGATGGGTTTCCGAAAGTTAGTTTCCCTTTTTGCAATGTGTGGTCCAATCAATTCTAACAGCCTATGAAAAGTGCTTGGTTTCATTCGGATATATGAAATACATTTCTCCTCATCGCTCAAAACTTCATCGACAAGATGGTGAAACTCGCCATAAATTTCTCTGCGTTGGTGGATCTTATGAACCCAAAATCGTCTTCTATTATAACATCGTCTTTTTTTCAAACAATACAATAGAGTTAACATTTCAGCAGCCATGTTTCATCACACAACGTTATGTTGGCGATGGAATGGTGACGGCTACACTGCATTAGGACGACCAGCACGTTGCTGGCCAGACACTTTCCTTCGATTTGCTGTGCTGGTGCTGTGCTGGCGTGCTGGCCTAACTGCGTTTGAGCTCTTATCTTCCTCTTCCTCTGTTACCTTCCACTATGCTTTCTATATCATGCCTTCCATCATGGGTGTCAAGTTTCTGGTTTGTGCCAGAATTTCAGTTTCGCAATATCTTCAAGTAAAGAATTTTAATGGTTTGAGTCAGTGATATAAGCACATTTAGCCTCACCCGATGGCAGGATATCTGCTTTTTAAAATTTCTTCTGCCACTTTCTCTTTGTCTTACAAATTGTGTTGTGATGCCTTTGATTCTCCTTTACTATATATCACACCTCACAGATCGATATTTAGTACAGGTGTCCTGGTTCTAGATATGCAATGAAAGGGCACCTGTGTGATATTACATGGTTGAATTGGGCGGGTCTTTGGTATATGGGCCTTTTTTGAGTGTAAGCAAAAGTGCGAATGCATTAGCAAGAGAGAGAGAGACAGACAAACAGACAGACTGTAATACACTGTGAAAATAAGGGATAGGCCCCACCATTGAATGAAAATAATACTTTTCCAGGTTTGAAAATGTGTAGGAAATGAGTCTGGGTACTTTCAACTGCTGGCACACATGCCTTCCATGAAGTGACATTCTATTGTGTCTGTTTACATTGCCCCAAATAGGGCGGATTTTAGGTGTTCGATTGATTGTAGCAGGTGTAGATCTCAGGTGCCTAATTGGTCTTTTCATTACCTTCTGTAAATATCCCTGGTAGTCTCAAATATGTTTGATAGCACTTCATCTCAAATGCATTAATTTTGTGTAAATGTCTTTATATACCATGTTTCTCATTCATACATTATGGTCAGGAAAATGCATATTTGCAGGATTTTGGTTCTCAGGTTTAAGTCTTTTAAGTTAGATGTTTGCTATGGCCAATCTTCTTTTAATTGCCTATGTATTATTCCTGTCTGTATCCATTTTTGCTCTAAGGAAATACCGCAGCAATATGTGTGTTGTAGGCATATGTTTTTTCTTGATCAATGCCTGGTCGATGTCATAAAAACGCCTTTCTAAAAAAGCAGGAAAGGGGGAGAAGAGAAAAATGCAAAACAATGTGTTAGGGTATAATGTATAGGTATATGGCCCTGGTTTGAAATGATACATGTTTGGCCCTTCCCTCACTGCACTACCTTTAAATAAGAAATGAATGCACACACAATCCCTACAAGTAGACTACAGAGTGTCATCATCATCCTTCCTTCAGTAAAGAATGGAAGCTCATGGAGAATTTAAAAACAAGGCAGCCACCCAGCCCAAACTCACTTTCATTCGCTGTTTCCCGTCCTTCACATATAAGTGATTACATTGTGGCAGACATCTTATGCCCCCTTACCACCCAGTCCATTCTCACAGCAGGGCCATAATTTAACCTTTTGTTCACCCCGCCTCCAACACACATGGATCTTGTGTAATAATGTACTGACAGGGATCTGGATTGTAGTTCTAGCATCAGGACGTCTTTATCATCTCAGGCAGTGGTTTTTACTGCGTTTGTGTGGTACGCAAATTAGAAAGGCGGGATTCATTTAGCCTGGAATGCAGAAGTAAAAGGCCTGTATCACATCAATCATACCCCTGTTGTAGCCGTGCATGGTGAAATAGCACGCCGTTGTAAAGCGGCATATTTGTATAGGCTGTAAAGGGCGTGAATCGGGTATCTGAAAAACCCCCATTGTAGGCGAGTCCCCGCTGTAGACGAGGCCGTTGTAGGTGAGCTCCACTGTAGCATTATGCAAAAGTTGACTAATTCATCCACCTAATAGATGCGAGAATAGTTGATTGCAAAACATTTCTATCCACGCCAGCTAAATTCATCACAGTTCTCACCCATCTCCCTGATGTACTGGTTGATATACGACTGTATGCTTTCACAAAACTTTAAAGAAACAAAGAATTCTCATTGAAAACTTTCTTAGTTCTGTCAATTTAAGCTTTGCGGTACCAAACTATACACAACTTAGTGTTTTTAAAATAAGGAATTATGATATCTGGCTCATGCCTTCCTGCTTTGGAACTTTTTGTTAACTCACTTATAGGAATCTTCAGTTCGTTTTCATAAAACTGAACATTTTTATAATGAAGATTTACAATTGTGTCCGTCTGACAGTAACACAAGTAACATTGCAACTTTCAACGGTAATTGTTTCAAGTTTATGGCACTGGCTGGATGTCAACTGTCAACACAATGTCTGGATCCCAAGTCATTGAGTAACAAGGCGGAGCAGGCCTGAGATTAAAAATCCCCTACATAAAATGGTTGAAGATAACGTGACCAGAAGAAAGTTCGTGCTACATTAAAAGAACTGTATCCCAAATTTGTATTGTAAAGCTCTGTAAGGAACTCTACATCATGGTTGGCAGGTGGTTTACATCGATCAATCCGCTTTTTGTCACAAAAGCAAAGGATCTGTTTAATGTAAGTTTCATATTGCTTTGTTGTGCTACTTCTCCATGAAGATAAGATGATATCAGCGGCTTCTGAAGAAACATTTTGCTTATCAGGGAATTTCCTGATAGCCTGCAGGCTGATAGAGGAAGTTTTCTGTGACGTGGATGGACCTTGTCCTTTTTTGTAGGATAAATCTATAGCTTATTTGTTTGATGTAAGGGTTCTGGATGCTTCACAAGAAGAGCTCCCAATTTTTGAAGCCTAATCTGGGTTTCTCAAAGTGGGACAATGATATACGTCTGTCTGGTCAGTCTTGATTTTCTGAAGGACTCTGGGAATATAGACTAAAAGGGGTAAGATCATAGGAATAGTATTCAAGCCAGCTCATATGCATCATTGTCACCAAGGACTAGGTCTGAGGCAGACATTGGCGACAATGAGACACCATTCACTTCTCTGTTTAGACAATCTCAGGAAGTTCATCATTTTTATGCTTTTTGTCGTTTGTCAATTAAGTGATTCAATCTCTCCAAATATGTCACTCTCTTCCTGCCCCTACTTCTTTCCCTCAATTTTTCCAGTCAGGGCTAAATGTTCAAGTTCCTTATGTCGATTTATATGAACTAAAAAGTTTAGCATCCTCCTCAGAAACCACATTTCCGCTGCTTCAGCATCTTCCTACTGTCTGTTAAGATATTCCAACATTCACAACCATATAACAGTACTGACCAGACATAAGCTTTCAATACCCTTACTTTCCTCTCCATTGAGATATTCCTATTTCTCATGAAAGAGTTCATTCTATTGAAACTATCTTTAGCAACTGCAATTCTTCTCTTTATTTCTGTGTCACTTTTACCATCTGATGTGATTATGTAACCAAGATACTT
>JAOXJN010003371.1:0-10704 GCA_025762795.1 Goniobranchus coi
GAGGATGTGTTCGTGTATGTTTTAAACAGAAGTGTTTCATGCGTTTTAGAGATTTTGAAGTTACAGAAGGTCTGTGTGTGTGTGTGTGTTTGTGTGTGTTTGTGCTATTTTATTTTTTCCTTGTGTCTCATGGAATATAATATAGTGTGGGAGTGTCTGTGTGTGGGAGGGGTCTGTGTTTTTGTGTTACTCTTGTGCATAATTGAGCTGTTGATTTAATTTTCTCAACAAAATGTCATTTCAGTTTCAGGAAACAACAATGACAAAACCAAAAGGGCCAGCTGCAAAATACAGCCAAGCTGCACTAGAGGAGGCCTCAATATCTTCCCATAACGTCAAAGGCTTTGTCTGTCCGAAAGGCGGCAATCCAGTACGGGGTACCAAGATCGACCCTTCAAGATAAGCTGTTAGGCAAATATCCAGTCAAGAGAGCTTCCCATACAGTTTTGACAGCGGATGAGGAGACAAAACTTGTGAAATGGATGGTGACTTGTGCCCGTCTCGGTGAGGGAAAAGATCGTGAACAGCTTTGCCGGGTCGTACAAAACATATTGAATGCTGAAGGGCGACACACAAAATTCACCAACAACAAGCCCGGGTACCAGTGGTACAGAGCATTTATGGACAGACACAAGGACAAAATAAGAGAAAAGAAAGCCATGACATTGGGAGAGCAACGAGCTCAAGTGTCTGAGCAAAAAATTCGTTCTTGGTTTGCTCACACAAAAAAAATGCTCTCAGATGACGGTGTCATCATTGAAGATGTTCCACCAACTAATATCTTCAATTTTGACGAAACTGGATTTCCATTCTTTTTAGGCGGAACAACTATAATTTCAGACATTCACTCAAAACATCCATACCAGAGAGGATCAGATAACAAGACCCAGGTGACTGTATTAGGATGCATCTCCGCAGCTGGGCAAGCATTGAAGCCCACTATAATATTCCCAGGAGCACGATGGACCTTTTATCCATGGAAAGAATTTGATGCTGATTACACTCTTACATCAAATGGGTGGATAAACAGCACCATTTTCATGAAGTGGCTTCGGTATACATTTTTACCTGCTGTTGAACACCTTCACCGACCTGTGGTACTTTTTCTTGATGGACATTCGAGCCATATGACTCGAGAGGTGCATGATTTTGCCCAGGAAAATTCCATCACGATTTATGTCTTGCCCTCGCATGCATTGCATATCGTCCAGCCCCTAGATCTTGTGTTTTTTGGGTGTCTCAAACATGAGTGGAAGCTTGCCGTCAAGGACTACAAAGCTATATCGCGTTTTGCGCAAGTCACAAAGAACACATTCACGATCGTTTTTGCTGATGCCTGGAAAAAAGCTTACAGTCCCGAAAAGCTGATCAATGCCTTGTGCCCTTGGAATCCTGATGCACCCGATTACACAAAATGTGGAGCAAGTGCTCTATACGCCATGGATCTGGCACCAACAATTGACACAATCGTTGAGGCCACCAGCCAAGAAGACCCTGATCTCCCAACTCCTGATTCTCCATTGCCATCAGGAGATGCTCCTCCACCCACTGACTCTGCCTCGCCATCAGGAGATGGTCTCCCACCTCCTGACTCTGCTTCGCCATCAGGAGATGGTCTCCCACCTCCTGCCTCTGCCTTGCCATCAGGAGATGGTCTCCCACCCCCTGATTCTTCCTCGCCATCCGGAAATCGTCTCCCACCACCTGACTCTTCGTCGCCATGCGGAGATGCACTACCACCCCTTGATTCTCCCTTGCCATCAGGAGATGCACTACCACCCCTTGACTCTCCCTTGCCATCAGGAGATGCTCTTCCACCCCCTGACTCTCCCTCACCATCAGGAGATGCTCTCCCACCCCCTTACTCTCCCTCACCATCAGGAGATGCTCTCCCACCCCTTGACATCGTAGTCGCGGCATCATCATCAGATGTTACAGATGTTCTCCTACCCCCCGTCACTGCATCAACTCGACCAGCAACTGGCAGGGACAATTCCAACATTGCATTCAATTTATGCCAAATGATTGACCACGTCATAGCTTGCGGGCGGACACCTGTCGACATGTTTAACATAAGAAGGCGCCAATTTGCTAATGTCAAGGCTACCCCATCTGAGCCAGACTATGGCAAATATCTGGAGCTGTGGGAGAAAATTGTCCCTCCTCCCACTTTCGACAACCTCCCCATACCCACTTCCGATGGTCGAAAGTCCAACAAAATGCAGGCCCCCTCTTATATCTCCCATGCCTCCTTTAAGGAGTTTTATGAGAAAAAAGAAAAGGAAGAGGCTTCAAAGAAAAAGGAACAGGAGGAGAGAAAGGCAGATATGGTCAAGAAGGAAGAAAAGATGAAGAAGAAGAGGGAAGACATGGAAAAGAAGCGATTGGAGAGGGAAAAGAAAAAGGCTGAGAAGTTGGAGAAGAAGCGGATGGCGTTGCTGATGAAAGGGAAGGGCAAAGGCAAAAAAAGAAAGCTGCCTGAAAGTTCAGATGAGGAGGAGGAGCATGAAGCTGTTGTGTTGGATGACAGGTCGGATGAGGATTTTGATGTTTTTAATGTGGACGTCGATGAAAGTGTTTGTGCTGTTTGTGAGAGTGATAGGGATCTGGATGGTTGGATAGGGTGTGAGTGTGGAAGGTGGTTCCATAAAGGGTGTACAGGTGAGGAGAGAGATTTTATTTTAAGTATGATTGAGGAGGAAATGAGTGAATATGGGTAAAGCCAGTCTTATCGAACCACAGCCACATGCTTTGGATTTTTGTCTGCTGAAACTTAACTTAAGGGTTTTAAATGGATCTGTCACTGTTTAGCTTGAACAGTATGATCTCTGGATACAGCATGCAAAAGCATGAAAGCAAAAAATTAAAAACACAATCTCTGTTGCGTTATTTAAAAAAAAAACACCTTTGCGTGTAGCATAAAAAACGACACACTAGTAGCATAGGCAAGTGATGCTTGAAATATGGTGTATAAAATATTAAACATCTAAACTTGTTTGGTTATTTTTAAAGGACAGTACTTATTCCATGTTTTCAAAATGAAACATGACAACATTTGTCATGATTTTGAAAAAAAAAATAGAGTTGAAGTTTACGTGACTCTCGTTACCGCTCATGTCACAAATAACAAGAGTAAAGCAGGGAATGGTTTGAGACTGCCAACGAATGGCATGAGACAAGCCATTGTGTTATCAAGCCTTTAACATGGCTTTTTATACCTCTGAATAGTTACTACTACAACAATCACATTTAAAAAAAAACAAAACGTTTTTTTTTAAATCCAGAGGATTTCATGTCACATTGTAACAAGCGAACACCCCCACACAGGGATGATCCAAATAGTTCCGTTTCATTTCTACTCCTACTTTTTAACAGCCCTTGATAGTTTTGTTTGGTTTCACAGGAAGTGAGTTCTCATCATGGCACCAGTCAGAGAAGGTAAGGGAGATTGAAGTCATGTCATTCTATTTTAGTGTTGTAACAAAAATCACGTTTTTGAAACAATGAAACATGCATCACACAATTTTATGGTTGTCTAAGCTTTTTCTAAAACAAATGCATCCAGTAGATGCTTCTTTGGTCCAGAGATATTCAAGGATGACTAAACTTGAATGGAAGGGCAATTTTAGGTTGTTTGTGGCTTCTCTCTGCATCAGTCCTGATTTGTTATGAAATAGTGACATAGATTTGGATCTATGTCCTGTGTAACAGGAATCATAATAATTCTGCTTTTAGATTTGTGTAAAATCTTACAACGTATTAGGCAGTTACAGAGCTGTGAAATGTTCCTAAGATCTGGATAAATAGTGATATTCATGGACATCAGGGAAGGAAGTAAAAGTATTGGTCAACAAAGAAGCTTTCATTGATTTTATGTAGTGCTTGTTACCGATCAGAGTATCTAGTCATGTCACATTGTAACGCACACGACATATTTGTCAATATTTATTACTTTTTGCCTATTCGTGATTATGTATTCTCACTGACATTGTCTTACAATAAGGTTGAATTTACAATTCCATGGTTGGGTAATGAAATGGAAATAATGCTTTTTAATAATAAAAGATGTAAGCAACTGAAACTAGAATGTGACTCTTGTTACTAGGAAAAAAAAATAGTTGATGTCTTGTGTAACATACATCACATTGGTTGTTTTTCTGAGTATTGTTTGTTTTCATTAGAGTTTTTATTTATATAAAGAAATCTGCTGTTATCGTATTTTGATAATGGATCTGGTTAAATTTGATTTTCGGCCCGAAAAGCTGTGTAGAAAATTATTATGATCCGTTTAAGGATTTCTTGTGATAACTGTTACATATGACATCATCTGGTTTGCATAATTCATGTCCAATGAAACAATGATCACATAAAATGACTGTATGCATCTACTCCTAAATAATTATCATTAAGGAGTCAAAACTTTTGGCATTAGGAATGTAATTGAATGACTCAATTTTTTTCAAACAACTTTTAGCCTGTATGATGTCTTGAAATTAATGATACTTGATGAATATTAAGCTCCATGTGATGACTGTTACTTTTGACATGAAATTATTTTGATTTGTTATGCCCAGTGTAACGTGAGCTACAATAATAAAATATTAGTGTTAATTTTTTATGTAATTAATTGAGACAAGTCTTACAGGGTTTAATATTTTTTATATGAATGTAATAATAATCAAATCCATGTTTAATGGCTCCGAAATCTTTTTTATTCGGTAAAGATTCATCTGTGTGATTATTGTTACTTGTGACATCATTTAGTGGTAATATTTCATGTCCAGTGTAACATGAATATGTTTGTTGGTTTATTTTTCTCCTCATATTTTTAAATGTTTAGAACTTCAATTTCACAATAGTTGACAGTTTATTTTCCCTTTAAACCGGCACTGACTGCATTTTTAACTTAACTGATAGTCATTGAAAGGCTAATGTGGGTATTGTTACATGTGACATGATTTTTTTTTTTTTGTAACAGTAACAAGCTCAACATTATTTTCACTGTTATTAGACTAATCCCTTTTTGACATTCCTTCTATTTCAACATAACACAGGTTTAAGAGTAAGGCCAGTCAAGGAAGCAGTCACCAATGAAAATCTTCCGAAGCAGAAGAAAGTAGCAATGACCTCTGCAGAAAGATCTAGGCTCTATAGAGAAAGGCTGAAACAGCGGGCAGACTATGGAGTCTTGAAGGAAATGCATCGGCAGAGAAATGTAGAATACAGGCTGAAACAAGCAGTAAATGAAACTGATGAGAAAAAGATGGCAAGACGGATTGCAACGAGGGAAAGGGTGCGCAAGCATAGAGAGCTTAAGAAGTTGGAGAAGATAGACGGGAAAATGGTAAAGCCTAGTAGTAAAGTGCTAACAAGGAAACAGAAGGAAAGGAAGCGTGAGAAAGATCGGAAGAGAAAGGCAGAAGAAAGAAGCAAGTGGACACCACAAAAATGGCGACGTCATCGTGAAAAATGTCGCCAGAGATATCTTAAAAAGAAAAATGAAAACAGTGATAAGACAAAGTCAGGTCTTGAGTATCATAAAGATCCAGCGTCAGGCTCTAAATCAAAAAGGACAGAACAACGGGCTTTAAAGAAGGTGATGGATAGCTTACCCAAAACAGCCGAGGAGAAAAAGAAGGTAGTTTCGAGACTCTTGGGTGTTTTTGGTTCCTCATCGGATTGCCATGAAGCTGATACTGAAAGAAACTTTAGCTCTGTGTTCAATGGACTTGATCGTTCGACTAAGAGACGACTTGCCTTAAAAGTGATTCAAAAGTCCCGTGGAGTAAGAAAGACGCCAATGTTTAACATTAGCCGCCAGTATTTTCATCGCCTCCAAAGTAAGGACGACCCATTATGTTTGCGAAAAAAAACCACGAAAAGCATCCATCGTCATCATGAAGTCCAAGATTTCTTTCTTTCCCCTGAAAATGCAACACAGCTTTCTGAGAAAAAAAAGATCAGGAATGGGAAACCACGCTTTGTTCTTAAAGATACTCTGGGCGTCTTGTTCAAGTCCTACACAGAGGTTTCAAATGATCCTGTCTCCTTCTCCCTTTTCAAACAGCTCAAGCCAAAAAATGTGAGGATTGCAAGGAGTGAAGCCCTTAATCAGTGTTTATGCGAAATCTGTGAGAACGTAAGACTGATGATCAGTGCAATAAATACTAATCTTGGATATGACAAGAAGATTGCCTCTGTTTATGATGCCATCAACTTGAGTCTTTGTTCTACCGACAGCCACTTCCGCGCCCTGCCTTGCATACAACGTCAGTGCCCGATGTGTGGAGTACAACTGTTCGATTCTTACTTTTTATTTTCAGTCTCTCACCTAGATGACCAAGTCAGAGCCACTTAAAAATCTTCTTGAATGTTTTAATGATGTCATGACATCTTTCTCACAACATCTTTTCAATGCCCAGTGGCAGCTTAAAGAGTTTTCCACTTTGAAAAAATGTCCCCCGATAAACTCATGTGTAATGGTGATGGATTTTGCAGAAAATTACCGTTGTACACTGCAGGACGAGGCGCAGGCAGCTCACTGGAGCTATAACCAAGTTACAGTCCACCCTTTTGTGAGTTATTAT
Organism: Goniobranchus coi; assembly: GCA_025762795.1. Classification (NCBI taxonomy): domain Eukaryota; kingdom Metazoa; phylum Mollusca; class Gastropoda; order Nudibranchia; family Chromodorididae; genus Goniobranchus; species Goniobranchus coi. Next base: position 6,588 of record JAOXJN010003371.1, read on the forward strand.
TGCTGCACTGATTGCAACAAAGTTGTGACTGATGTTATTGTCATAATCAGCGCCGACCTTAAGCATGATACCAAAGCAGTAAAAGTTTTCACAACTGAGGTAGTAAAAAATCTGGAGGCCAAAGGATATTTCTTCAATCGTCTCATTCAGTGGAGCGACAGATGCGGCGCTCAATACAAGTGCAAAGATGCGTTCCGGGACTTGACTCATTTAGGTGTGGGAATTAAGGTGGAGAGGAACTTTTTTAGGTCTCGCCACGGAAAGAATGCATGTGACGGGGAGAGTGCGGTTGTGAAAAGCTCGGCTTCAAGGGCAGTGAAATCGAGGAGGGTAGTAATACAGACTGCATCTGATTTGTTCGCTTACTGCAAAACTCATCTGACCAAGCCATTACAGAAGAGACTTTATCTACATTCCGACTATTGACCGCACCCAGACCTGCAATGAACTTAAGCCTGTGAAAGGTACAAGAGCATTCCACTGTGTAAAGGCTATTCCACCAAATAAACTCCTTACTAGATCATTGTCTTGCTTCTGCCATGGCTGTGAGAACAACGGTGACTGCTTCAACTCCTCCCATGTAGAGCCTCTAAAACCAGTACAGCTGCAGGAAAAGGTATGCTTCTTCACTTTAAAAATAATTCTTAATGAGTGCACACTCCCTACCTCTTCCTCTGTCACACACACACACATTCACACTCTTCCCCCACCAAACCATGTCTCAATTACCATACTTACCTTTCTCCACTATCGTTACAGGGGAAAATACTCCAACTCCAAGGATATTGTCATAATTGCTACAAATAACGCTAGAAGCTCCTACTTCTCAATGCTTTAATTTTAATGCTTTCTCAAATCTTAAATGCTTATCATTATCCTCTCGCTGTTGTGTGAGGCATCTTGAGTCAAATAAATTGCATAGCACATAAAGTGAGTTTATAAAATGAATAACAATGGAATTTATTTTGCTTGTGTACCACCTATTCTTTAGAATTTTGTTTTGTTATTTAAATTTATGTTTTCTTGATTGGTTCTGATTCTATATACATAGATCTATATTATTTCAGAATACTGTGATGGGAACCTCGGTGCAAGGTTGCGAAGCTACTGAAGTGACCATTGACATTTCTGCCCAGGAACTTATTGAGAGCTTTGTAAGCCATGTCCTTTAAAAGAATTCTAATGCTTTACATTTAGGCTACATATAATCTGAGTTAAAAGATAAACCCCCTTGGCAATGGCATTTCATTTTTACAATGAATTTTCCCTTTTGGACAAGCTAACAACTTACATGTGTCATTCTATTTCATTTGCACTTTATCTTGCAGTACAGAAGATGTGAATAGCCAGTAATCCCTATTTTTATTATTGATGATGATGATGACAATAATAATAATAATAATAATAATAATAATAATAATAATAATAATAATACTGTATTGATAATAACAGGCATTATTTTTTTCTTAGCTTTGAATACCTAGCAAAAAGCGTTTAGATCCTTATTGTTGTGAGTTTTGGTTTCTGCTTTGGGAGAAGGCTGACCAAGCTGTTCCACCATTTCTTAGGTTGCTTGTACTTGTACTAAATAATTTGATATCCGTTGAGTTTGTTTAGTGTATATAAAATATATATATATTGAAATTATTGATCTAATTGTTTCAGAATACTGTAATGGAAACTATGACTCCAACAGATGATGGCGGAATGTGTGCTGAGGTTTCTTCCCAACTTCTAGCTGAGAGCCTGGTAAGTTCTTTCTTCTTCTTGAATTTTTGTATGACAGAAATTACATTCTCTTCCATGGGTGCAAGACAGAACCGATTACCGGAGGCTCGTGTGGGAGGCTACGTCCAAAGCGGATCCGCCTTGAAGAAGAAGAAGTAGACCTATTTGTGTTGCAGTAATGGTGCTGGAATAAAAGCTGTCCCTTTTTAACTCTCATAACTACAAGTCTTTTTTTATTTTATTATTCAAATGTTTTATAATGCATGTTTATACTTCTATTTGAGAAGATGTCTGCCCTGTAATCTTTTGGGCAAATTATTGGGTTCATTTTTGGCAAATTTTAAGGACCAAATTAGCAAAAAAAAAAAAATGCAGATCATGACAGTTATGCATTCTACACCACAGTGGTTCTGGTTCTGGACTCTGAAGCTGGTGTCTGTGTTTTCGAATCCCAGTGCATTCATACATTATTCATAGTTTTGTTGTTTTTCTGTTGTAAACCTACTAGGGTTATCATTCCCCTGATCCCATTCGGTAGGTAGAATCGAGAACCTAGTCCTATCAGAGATTGATGATAAACATAGGAGGCCCCATATATGCACATTGTGCACATTAAAGAACCAACCCCTGGAAGTTGGGAATTGAAAAGGCGGCTGTATGGGCACAATTCAAACCATAAAGCGGCCTTAGTTGGCTGATCACCTGCTTGGATGAATGATTTGATCCAGAGTAACATTTTGCCTTATACTTATAGAGTAGGCCTTACATTTTGCCTTATACTTATAGAGCAGGCCTTACACTGTAATGGTTAAAAGGGAGCTTAATAAGAAAGAAAGAAATTCATCATATTTCTCATCTATATTTTTGTATTTCACCTGGGATAATGAAATCACTAATCCAACTTATGTTTTTTTTTTCAGAATAATGTGATGGAAACTTTGAATCAGCAAAGCAATGATGGCGTGAATGCAGAGGTTTCTGTGATGGAAGTGGAAGACGATATTGAGCGCCTGGTAAGTTGTCCTCTGGTGACTGAAAGGTTTAAGCATTTCACTCTGTCAATAAACTGTAAATTTCTACTGAGTGACCTGGGATCAGGTTTTGCTCTGGCAGAATTGAACCCGGTACCTCACTAATGTTACAAGCTAACCACTAGACCACAGGGCCGCAAAAAAAAAAGGGAAATTATAAATGGGAATTACTATGCTTGGCCATGGTTGATGCTAGTGACTAATTTAGTCTAATATTTTTTTTTTTGGATGTTTGGGGAAAAAATTAAATATATGACATACATATATATATATATCTTTTGCTATTGCTTTTTTTATTATTCTTTTTCAGCCTCAAACTCCGTCTGACAGGAACATCTTCTCATCTTTGTCTGAGTGAAGCTGGTGATGATGATGATGATTGGCTTGGGTTTATTATATAACAGGACACAGTTTGATTTTACTTTTACATTGTTCTTAATGTCTGAAATTGAATATATATAATTTAGGGCTTGTTATTATCCATTAGAGTTTCAAGTAACACATTTTTCCTAACAAACTATAAGAGTAGGTGTCAGATTTTTCATTGAGAATGAGGACCTGAGTTTTTTGTTCCAAAGTCGGGCAAGTATCTGTCATGGCAATAAGTGTTGATATGAACTGTATATAAAACAGTATCCAACCATAATCTGATGTATTTTTGTTGTTTGATAGGTTTTTGAGATAATTTATGATGCTCATTTCCACATATTTTTTTCCGTGTAACAAGCATCACAAATCTGTTATGTCACGTAACAAGCACCACAATATTGATATTAATTCGCGATAACTAACATGATTATTCTTTCTGTTCATCGTTGATGTGGTGAAAATAGTGTTGACTAACGAATCATTCATTTTGTTTGTTCTTTGTTTCTGTTGATAAAATTTTGCTTCTTGAAAGACAATTATTTGCTTGAGTGTTTCATGTCACGTAACACGCGCTTCATTTTATTGCAGTTACTTCCTCAAGTTATATCATTTTGATTTTTTTTATCAATAAATTGATGAAATAATGAACAATTGAATTTTTGCATTTGTTATTTCATCTTTTTAAATCATGTGTTCACAACTGTGAATCATTTTTTATGTCACTGTAACAAGTGTCACAGACACACTTTCTTGTCCATAGCACAAAATTGAACCATTGGACTATGTCATGATTTGCAAGATATAAGGTTATGGGTCTGAACTTCACTCTGAGCATATTAGTGTTGGCTTAATCTCACTTTGAAATTATGTCACCTTTGTCACCTTTCTGTATCAATAAGCCTGGCTTTACCCATATATTGAACAAAGAACTAAGTAAGAGAGGGATGAAAATAAATGCAAAGAAAACAAAAACAATTCTAGTAAGCAGG
>JAOXJN010004482.1:0-10686 GCA_025762795.1 Goniobranchus coi
GTTTGGTGCTCCTGCACGGCCATATAACGGAGTACCAAACCTTTCCTTCCCAGCAACATCAGCTTACCAGCTGTGTTGGTTCTCAGTTGTCCAACGGCGTCGCTTCGGCTGCATTGACTGTACCGGTCTCCAATGCTCGCCAATTGGCTCTGTTCAGGGTGAGCGTTGTGATCTTGTACACACCTTTGGCGGATGAGACTTGTACTGGGTGGTCGATGCTTAACAATGTTCTTTTTAGGATGATGGGCAGAGTGGTTTTAGGTTGCCCAACGAATCTGGTGGTTTCTTTGATGTAATAGGCTCGAATTGCTTCGTTCGTCGGAATGTCTTTATTATTTGCAGTATGTGGCCAAAGCGTCTCCAGCGAGCCTCTGCGATGTGTAGGGAGAGTGTCTTGTCTGGCAGACTTTGCTCTGCGCCTTATTGATAATTTTACATGGGTGCTTGATGTATAATATCTTCTTCAGTTGTTTCCTGTGGAAGACGATCAGCTTTTCCTCTTCCAGTTTTGTCAGCGCCCACGTCCCACAGATGTATAATAGAATGGACTTTTCAGAGTTCTATAAATTCATCAAAGGGACACTACTCAAAAAAAAAAAAAAAGTGAAATCGGTGTTCTGTTGAAACAAGTATAGGCCCTAATCTTTAAGTGGAAATCATGTCCAGTATCAAGAAAATCCTTAAAGAACAAAATATTATCAGACTAAGGTCAGAGACACGTTCTAGTTCAGGGTCAATAATGCATCAAGTAAACAATCGGAAATATAGAGATCAGCATAATGGGAAGTTCCCAAATGAGCATAAACTCAGAGAAAAGGAAGTGATTACTGATGGATATTCTGTCAGGAAGACCGCATTATGGCAAAAGAGCCATAAAGTTTAGCAGGTAATTGTCAGTTGAAGTCACGGACGCACGGAAAAATAAACAAAACTCCTACTGATAGGTTAGCAGACGGTGGGTCTTGATAAGGAGCAAAATTCAGGGCGAAAGGAAGGAAACAATTTTCGATAACCGAACATCCTGGCAACAGCTCGAAATCTCCATCGGATGCCAAATTTCCTCGCAATAGCACTGCGCATGCGCAATTAATGTCCATTAGGCGTCGTGGTCTGCTATTTATGGGCCATTTGGGTCTGCTCTCGGCAGTCTGGTTTGGTTGTGAAATTAGGTGAAACTGGGCGGGGTGAAAGGTCGCGTCATGGGTCTGGAAGAAAAATACAGTTATTTGACGGTCTGGACAGTGGAGTGATTCCGTCTCGAAATAAAGGAAACAACAAACAACAACAATGGTATCGATAGTTGAACATTAGTAGCCGCACTTGATAATGTGAGCACATAAGGGAAAGATTAATGCATAAGTAGATAGACTGATGGATAAAAAGATAGGCAGAAAGACAGTCAGACAGACAAACAGACAGACAGATAGATAGATAGATAGATAGATAGATAGATGGATAGATAGATAGATAGATAGATAGATAAATAGATAGATAGATAGATAATTGGTGCAAAGACATTATTATATATGCATAAATGTGTACAAGTACAAGGAGTAGTGTTCATACCATCATAGCTTAAAAATATAATATATTTGACCTGCTATCACGTGGCATCAATGTATTTCAGCACGCTAACGCCACCAGTAATTGGTCATTACAAACAAAATAAAAACAAACGAAACAAAACAGAAACCCAAACAAACAAAAAACCCTCAACTAAAAAAAGAAACGAACAAAACAAAACAAAACAAAAATGCTGCAATGTCAAATGAAATTGGCAAACCTTGATTGACGTGGAAACATCCGTTACTGAACAAACGCGTCATCGGAAAGAATGTAGGGCATGATTTGGAGAGTCAACATTCGAAATAACGCCTCTTTAGCATGCTTCGATATCTGAAAAGTCCGAACTTAGAAGAGTGAGTACTTTCAGCACAAGTGCCTCCGAACCATTAACTAGTTCATCTGCTGCTCACATTCGCAACGGCGCGCGTGCAGCGCTTTGCTCGCATGCCAGCCCGTTCACCGATAATCTCTTCTTTTCATTACTAATTTATTTTCTTTCTTTTTTTTTATTTTAAGATATAGAGGCTCATGAGGCGGAGTGTTTTTACTCTTCTATACTGGGATTTCCTTTTCCATTTTCTCTCTTCTCATCACATGGCTTAAGAATGCAGCTTGCCTTTGTCTTATTTTGTTAACTAAGGTCCACCTTGTTTCAGCTTGTATCAGAATTTTGTCTATTGGTACTTTCTTTGTTCATGGCACTTTGAATTCTTCTTAAGGACCACAATTCCATCGCTCTTATTCTCTAGTCCATCCTCTTGTCGATAGTCCAAGTTTCACTTCCAAACAGGATCGAAGGTAGAGCACTATACCAGTGGAGGGGTCTCATTATTTGTTCTTAACTCTCATTTGGTCATTACTAACACACAATAAAAAGATTGACAAAGTAGCTTAATTAAACGTGCTGCTTATGTCCATAACAAATAGTATTTGAATAAAGATCTTAAGGATATAGACCTATCTTTATCTGCATCTGTCTTTGTCTTGTAAGGTCTGCCTTCCATTTTGAAGATTATGACATTCGTCATATTGCATCTTATGTTGGAAATGACCTCAACGATTTTTGAAAGTGTCCATGGAGTGGGAGGATGCTAGTTCTTGGGGTAGATTGTTCCATTCTGAAATTGTTCTTGGATAAATCAGAATTTTCTGTAGTTGGTTCTTGCTGAGAGTAGCATGAATGTACCACCGTGTAGATTCCTGGTTTTCCATTTAGGCCTTTGAGATAGCCACGATGCAGGGTTGGTTGTTTGTTGTTGTTGTTTTCGTTGTTGTTTTTTTTTTTTTTTTTGTACATCATTGAAAGTCTTGCGTGTTGCCTTCTGGTTCGTAAGGATTGCCAATTAAGCTCTTTGATCATGTCTGTGACATTATCTGATTTGTCGCTTTATCCAAAAGGAAATCAGAACTTACTTTTTGCACCACTACTATCATGTCAATCTTAAGCCGGCCATCCACGACACAGGTATCCCTTGAGGTTTTGCCTCAAGGGCATGCCTTGAGGCCCGAAAAAGGCCACCCCCTGAGGCCCGAAAAAGGTCGCCTCAAGGGGAATAGGAAGTGCCCATCCACAACACAGGCTTGACTCAGGTTTGACACAGGCTTTCCCTATATTTTTTCTTATTCAGTATGGCACCGCCTAGTAGTGCAGATGTTGTTGTCGCAAGCTCGGTGATTTCCATTATTTTAAAGAAGAAAAGGTAGAGACGAAAACCATCATGTTGGTGTTAACAATGGCTTCTTCAGCAGAGACAGAAACACACTCATGTAAACTTGTTGAAGGAATTGACTGATTATACATCTGATTACGGAAACTGTCTTCGGATGGATGATGATGTATATTACCGTCTTCTTGCAATGGTAGGCCCGTTAATTAAGAAACAGGATATCGTTATGCGGCAAGCAAAAACACCACACGAAAGACTGACCGCAACATTGCGTTTCCTAGCGACAGGTCGATCTTTGAAAGATTTAAAATTCACTACGTGCATTTCTCCACAAGCTCTTGGAAGAATAATACCAGAAACATGCCAAGCCATTTTCCAGTGTCTTGTGAAAGAATATATTATGAAGGTAACGAAAAATGACAGCAGCAGCAACAACAGCAACACTAACAAGAACAACTAACAATAACAAAAATAAAAAAAATCAGCTAAGAAAAACACAAAAAAAACAAACTTGGACTTGGAACTGGGGCATGCTAAAGGCTGGAGTGACCGTGCGTGAGTGCGTGTAGTTTATATAGCAAAAAAAATGGAAAGAGCAATCTTGTGTGCTTGAGTCTGTAAGTGTTTTCGGGTGGCATGCTTATCTGCAGTGTCTACTGCACATAAAATAAAATCGGAATTTCCCTTAACAATATAAACAACAGGAAAAAGAAAGATGAAAAAATTATCCACACTCATTTCTCTCTCAAATTATGTCTTCCTTTTCTAAAGGTGACCCATTCGGTAAGTCTGCCATTTATGTCTTTGTTACAGAAAATCAAATTTATATTACCCACTTCTTGAATTGGTTGAAACCTAGGTTCTTTCCATTTTTTGTCAGCTCATCCAAGACTCAGTTTATGTAGAATTTAATGAAATCCTGAGTGGATAGAAAAAGGAAAGAAGTGCACAATTTTTATCCTACATCTTGTCTATGAAGTCCGGAAAGGGAGAACCCCTGATTTTGCTCATGTATGTCAAGGTTAGAAGGCTTTTGTCTCAAGTTGCGTTCATAGAGAACGTGGGTAGCAGGAACTTGCTTGCACATGTGTTCTTGCACTGAATTGCTGGCAGGTTTTAATAATCTATGGTGCACATAGTAAATGTGGCATATTATCAATACGTAGATGCAAATAAAATGACACACAACTCTGTAAGCAATAAGAAAATGGCTCCTTCATTTGAAAGATATTCTCCATTGCTAAACAGCAGATTACTTAAGTTTATGGTATTGTAGAAACTTACAAGGAGAAAATCACAAGTTCCTTACATTGCCACCCATTTTAGGCACATACGCCCTGTGCTACCACTTTTAGATGACAAATTAGAAAATTGATTGTGATAAAGATAAAAAAGAATTTTTCCTTTTAAATGCCAAAAGACAACTTCACAAAATTTTCATGAAGACTTATGAAAGATTTACCAACACTAATTCATCTGAGTATACAAAATAGGTCAAATATTCTTTCATTGCCACAGCCATTCTTCCTTGATTTAGATCTAGATCTATCCTTTGAGCTCAGACTTTATTGCCATTGTCTGAGTCTTATTGATCTAGAACTTTAAACGACTTGATTACAACTTTTTAACCATAATTTGTCACTATCTTTGAAATGAGTGACTAGGATTGACTATTTACTTTTTGTAGCCTAAGACTTTATTCAACAAGAACTCGCAATGCCTATTAGAAAGTCTGAAACACAAAAACAAAAAGAAGTGAACATTCAATCATTCATGCTACAGAGACAAAACACATGTCATTCTTCGCCTCTCAGTTTATAAGCTGTTCCAATGTCAACAGAGAGATTCAAAATTAGAAGGAATTTGATCGGGAACAAGGAAATAGGGGAGACACAAGCCTCAGGGCGAAAAGTAATATATGTAGCCAACAGAAAAATATCCACAACTACCTTGAGAAGAGTCAATAAGTGCAATCTTAAGTTAAGCCTCCTGATTGTGGAGATTGTAGGACTTTGTTCTGAAGTAGTGTTTGTTTTTAGCCCTGGGAGGCTCTGGCACATCAGGTTCTGGTTCAGGACAGTGATTTTGTGGAGGAGTAGCACTGAGCTCACGTCTCTAATTCAGTAGAGAACTGGTAGATGACGGGTTCTTCTTTTCCTTGGATTGAATGTTTTTAGACAAGAGTTTCAGTTTTAATTGCAGGGTGTCGGTCGTAAAGCCACTGTTGTTTCCCGTCCATCCTGCTGTCTTACATGGGCATTCTGGAGATTGCATTGAGGTAGCTCTACTTCTTCTACCATGAGATCATAACTTTTAAGCTCACACATGTTTTTCAAGAGAACTCTTTCTGAATCAAGTAGCCAGGACAGCAACAAAGAATTAGAAGTGGATCTTTGATAATAAGAGAACAATCTTTCATGAGGCGTAGCATTGGTAGAAGTGCACAGAAAGATAACGCATGGGGTGCAGAGCATCCGTCTGGTCGAATTCCCACTTGCTCAGAGGGACCTGTTGCAATTTGAGAGCCAAATGAATGGCTTTCCAGAGGGTATTGTTGAGTTATTCAACTTGGCCATTACCTCGAGGATTGTAAGCAGTAGTTCTGCTGCTACAGATCCCTTTTTCCTGTAGAAAAGACTGAAGCTCCATGGACCTGAATGACGCACTAGGGTCAGAATGAATGTAAATTGGCATAGCAAAGATGCTGAAGAGCTGGGTCAAACATTTGATGATTGTAGACGAATACTCCAGATTTCCATTCGCTTTTCCTTGTAGGGATATGACATCTTCCACAATCATCAAATGTTTGACCCAGCTCTTCAGCATCTTTGCTATGCCAAGTTACATTCATTCTGACCGTAGAGCGTCGTTCATGTCTATGGAGCTTCAGTCTTTTCTACAGGAAAAAGGAATCGCCAGCAGCAGAACTACTGCTCACAATCCTCAAGGTAATGGCCAAGTTAAAAAAGAACATAAAAAAAAAAGAAGGGAAATCACTCCTGACATTTATTGGCTTAGCATTTTTCTACATTTGCTTTGTGTTTAAGTAGATGCGTATTGTTTTTGACTTAAGTCGAATATGGCAACACAACGCTTAAATGGAATTTAAGAGGGGATGATATTAAGGCGAATACTGTCACCTTTTCCATCAATTAAAAACATCTGCACATAAGTATTGCTTTTATACTCTGACTCAGATGAATCCAAGCACATTCATTTACATTTGGGCAAAGTTGAATCCAATGTTATGACAAAACAATAGTGCAATATGCACATCAATCCTACCCACTGATCACCAATCTGAGTATAGTGCGTTTCTTCATTTTCTGTCACAAGAAAAGCGCTACATCTTTTTAGATGAGAAAGTATTAATGAGTTCTCAAATTTTACTGTCTTCACAGCAGGGCCTAAGGGAATGATTAGTCTGTGTTTTGATTCACTGCGTGAGGCAGAACCAATAAAAGCGTGGACACAATTGAGTGCGGGGATGTGAAGTTTATGTCCCTTGTAGCAATTCATTTAATGACGATTGTATTTCATACTTTTCACATGAAATTGTTACAAAATCTGAAGAAGAGAATAACTGAAACAATACCTGTCAAATTTTACCAATAAACTTCAAATTATTGAAATACTGTAGGCAGGAAGAGGCACAACATATTTTCTATAGCATAAAGAGAAAAAATTCACAATATGCAAATTTCAAAATTGAAAATGATATGACTTAACATTATGAACAATCAGCCAACCTCTTGAATTTCATCAAAATCCAACATTTTCAGAAATGCTGTGCTTTTTCTATGAATGAAAATTAAGGTAGAAACTATACTACATACATTTATACATAATTGCCGTTACAAAGTCACCAGATAAAGTGCCTGTTGGAATTGCCATCCACATGTATGTTGTTTTTTTTTTTCACAGGATTACATAGAGTGGCTCAAATAGCAATGTTACCCTCTGCTAAAGGTCAAAATGTTAAAGACATTCACCCTCCTCAAAGTTCCATTTGTATTTAGTTACATTTCATACAGTACATTTACAACATTCAAAAGGAGACAAATTGGATTTTAGCTGTTTGTCTACAATTATGACAAAACAGTCTGCATGGGATCTAGATCTGTTTCTCCCCAAGCAGCAAGGCATTTGAGAAAAGAATTGTACATGCACAGACTACTAGACTGTATGAGACATTACTCATGAGAGCAATTACCTGTTTCCCACATTCTCTATGAACACACCCTTTGTTCAGCAGAGTAGGACATAATTGTAGTTTCTGAAAGGAAATAAAAAGAAACATGAAAATCTTGAGTCTAAAGAGGATGATAAATAATATCTGCATGCCAACAAGTTGGTGTCAACACAATATTAGTGTCTATGTCCTTATCGGGGATGTTTCATAACAAATTGCATATAGAGTATATCAAAATGTAAAAATGTCTTTTGCATGTCTTGATTTTGAACCAAATAATAGCCATCTGATCATTCTTAAATCAAAACATACAAATATTTTCACTCTAGAAAATAATGCAAAGTAGCTGTTATATTCACAAATAATTTACATGATTTGCTTCCCCACCATGATACCATGAATTGGGTCAAGAGGTCATGCAGTGGGATTGTCTTCATATCCTATCACTTGCTCTCAAGTCCTTGGATCTCCTATTGAAGTATACTGTTTCCCAACATTTTTAAGTACAAAAGGACTCCCCGTCAGAAGCCCAACCATGTCTGGGTCTGAAATGCTCAGCTTTTAATGATCTGCCCTAGTTGTATCCCAACTGAAAAAAAAAATATCCCAGCTGATTTAAGTCTGTTGTAAGCCTCTGTTTGCATGTCCTTTTTGTCTTTGACAGTTTTGCAAGATCAATGTTTGTTGGGTTTTTTTTTTTTTTTTTTTGTTTTTTTTTTTTTTTAAATCTTCTTTTTGCATGTGATAACTAGTTCCTGCCTGTTCTTTCCTAAAAGAACTTAGTAAAAGAAAGGTGGTAAATGCTTACTTTTTGACTCAGCCCAAAAAAGGGAACCAAGATGGTTTTGAGAGTTAAAGAATTATCATTGAGGTAGCAGTCTCTCCTTGAAAAAAAATTAGGTCCTTGTTTTCTTACCTTTTATCTAGGGAACATTTTACAACATTGGTAAAATTAAGAGGGTGCTCTGTGGAAAAATTAACATGATGCTTTGTAATAAAATTAACAAGCTGCTCTGAGCTGGAATTCTTTTTCTTCTTTTTCTTTCTTTTAAAAAAAAAAAATTTGTTTCTCGTCAAGATGAGAAGAGCTGCTATCTTGATTTGAACTGTTGTTTAAATTTGAAATTTGTTCATCAAATATATTTCTCCGTACACATTATTTTGACATCAAATGACCATCAATTTCTTTTCAAATCTGTGATGGTTAATGTGCTTACTCCTCAGTCAAATTCAGCATTTATGATAGAGAATATGACTTTGAAAATTAACATAATGAGAAAAAAACATTTTTTTGAAATTTTGCTCAAAAGTGAAATTTGTGGAGACAAAACGGCTATACTATAATTTATGACCCAAACATATCTTCTGTTGTCTTATTGTACTTATTATATCCTCCCTTTGTTTTCTGTGTGTCTCTGTCTATTTGTCCATCTCTGCCTCTCTCCTTTTCTCAGGTACTTCTTATTGAGGGTGCTGTAGCTCAGTGCTAGGGCGTTGACCTGCAGACTGAGAGGCGGCAGTTTGATTCTTACTTTGGACACATGTGTCTTTTTCCTTTAATTAGAAAATTTCCGCCATTTTGTTTCACTCAATCATGGTGAAAATTGGTACAGCTTTGGCTGGAAAAGTACTCTGCAATAAACAAGCATCCTCTTCAGAGAGTGATGGATTAAGTCTGTCACTGAGACTGTCCATTTCTGGCTATAGAAACCGAATTAAAAGGACTTCAAGTAGTAGTTTTCTTTGGACATGTGCCCATTATTGTTGACAATTTTCATGAACATTTTATATATATGCGTACTGAATCGTTTGAAATCATTACATGTTATCTTTAATTCTTTAAGGCATTCAACACTTAAGTGTAAAAATTATTACTTTTTTTTTGTTATACTAATAGATATTTGTAACACTGAAAGACATATTAGTTGTAATGAGTCCCTTTTTAATAATTCTTACGGCTTTAGAATGGTTATGTGTATAACAAATGGAAAGATCATAGCACCTGCATTCATGTCAGTACCATTTTTGAGACACAACTTCGACCCCCCTTTGAATGAACTTTTTGACACCAAAATAAATGAATTTAAAAAAGAAGAAAAAAGGAGTTAAGGGGCTTTGATACAAAAACCTGCAAAATATATTATATCAAGGTTAACATAATATAGACTAATTTTTGAAGATCTGCCCACTATTGGGTTAAATAAGACTCTAATACTAATAGGCCCTAAAAGATGGTAAAATTGATGATGATGGTAATATTATGTCAAAATTTTTTATTTATTTTTTTTTTTTTAAAATTTAGGTCCATGTAATGATGGAAATCTTGTTTTTATTTCTTCTGATGACATCTTTGTGAAGTTGTTTATTGGAGCCTTTGTCTTCAACTTTCTGGATATCGACCTGAAATGATAAAGGAAAATAATAGTAGTGAAATTTCATGTTCAATGATTCCTTTTTCTAAAGTGGCGATCAAAGTAATAAAATAGAGGCTGGGTTTTCTTTTTCATATTCTCAAAATTCGGGCTATTTCAACAAAGTTCAACAGCATTTCATAATACATGTATTGCTAAAAATGTACTTTTGTCATGGTTGACAGCTTGTTATGATTAAGAGACAATAGTCTTTTTTTTAAGTTTTTGCTATCCAATTGATGGAAATTTCCATTTTTTTTCAAATCCTCAAATTTTCCTCTATTTCAATGAATTCATATTCTCACGTTTTCATGCTTTACAACAAAATAGGATCTTTGTTAGATCTTGCCTTTTCTTTCCATGCTCCAAATATCTGGATCTCATTAATGCCAGCCGTAAGTAGCTGTGATAGTTTTTAATCTTTTACGCACGAATTGAAATTGAATGGTTTCGATCTTTGTATAGTGCATGTTAGCGGTGTTGCCCTTTCTTTCTGTTGATACTGATGTAGAGAGCACAAGGGCCCTTTAATGTAGGATGTGCACTGTGTAAATGATACCGATTCGATGGTCTGGTGGTATAGAGTTTGCCTTGGAACCAGGAGGTAGCGGGTTCAATCCCCAGCTGAGTCATACGGAAGACTTTGAAAGTGGAAATGTAGTAACTGTCTCACTTGGCGCTCAACATTATGAGAACAGTTCTAAGACTGGTCGGCCCGATGTCAGTATACTGTGACTGGGTGAGTCATTCGAGTTGTGCGCTATGCCTTATGGCTCAAGTGTGACAGCATCTAAACATGTCAATCGCGATATAACCTACGCTGTTGAAAGGTGACAGATGTTAAATCCAC
>JAOXJN010005593.1:0-10657 GCA_025762795.1 Goniobranchus coi
TAAGATTATAATATGTAGAGGCCCGGCTCCTGGTTTTTTCTCTTCCAGGTGAATCAATGGTAATTTCTTGGTCTTTCGTATAATCCAATCAAGGAAGGGGCATAGGATTATGTCAGGCCATCTCATTGGCGAGGCAAAGGGATCATCTTGGCAAAGCCATCTTTACGGGAAATCGTTCATTATCAATTAAGTATTCCTTTATCTTTAGGCTCCTTGCGTGGAAGACTTTTCGTCTTGTTTTTGTTTTAGCTTATGACTTCCTTAAATTCTTTTTCAGATCTATTGAATCTACGAACGTTTTTTAGTACATTTCGGAAATGATGTGAATATTAATCGTAAATCATTAATTACCAAAGTTCAGTATACCAATATTCGTAATTTTCAAAAATCTTATCCTCGCAGTGTTAAATATCAGGGAAAGAAACCAATGGGCCTTTTAAATTACACATTTTTGAGATGTGAATATTTTCAAATACACTATAATTTATCAGTTTTCGTTCAGCTTTGAGCACGGAATTTCAAAATAACACTTTCGAGATGTGAATCTTTTCAAATACCTTAATTTATCTGTTCTAAATCAGTAGAAACAGTTCTAAATTTCAAAATCCCCCCCCCCCCCCTTTTCCCAAACACACACCCACACTCAGATTTATGCCTAAATGGAGTTCAAGGGGGCCACAAATAATAAAATTACATTTTTGAGATGTGAATCTTTACAAATACATTTATCTATCTCTTCTAAATCAGTAGAATATAATCCAGGCATTGAAAAAATTGCATCCCCTCAGCTTCATAAAGCTTTATAAATGAATATAGGTCTAGAAAGCCACGAGTAATTTAAATGCATTTTGGAGTTGTGAATCTTTTCAATAATCTGCATTTCACTGTTCTAAATTAGTAGAGCAACAATTGAAATTTTCAGAAATTCTCCTGACAGTTTAAGATATAGATCTAAGTGGATTAAGCATCCTGAAAGTGATTTCCATTACGATACGTCCATAAAATGCGGGTTTTTTTGATACATCTTCTTCCTCATCCTTCTAAACCAATAAATTTCCATTTCAAATTCCTTTACCTGTATAGTTTTTATACTATGCTTACATATGCTTACAAATCCGTTTAGGGTAGGAGGCTTCATCAGCCTTTGACAACATCTCTTCCTCTGTTTCTTGGATAGTATGTCTATGGAACAGCAAAATCATAAGAATGAAAATTAGATTGAGACAGTCCAATTCTAATGTCCTCTCCCCTCGGTGCTGACATACGGGGCAGATTTAGTTGGAAAATAACAAAGGAAAGCGAAAAGAAACTAGATTCGTTTGAAAACAAATGCCTGAGGAAGATAATGGGAATCAAATGGAATGATTTTAAAACCACCCAAGAAATAAGAGAAATATCTGGGCAAGAACTAGTTTCTAAGGTGATTCGAAAAAGAAGATGGAAGTATGTGGGCCACTTGTGCCGAAGAAAAGAAACGAGAATAACGAGGCAAGTCCTCACTTGGGAAGTTGAGGGTAAACGGAAGAGAGGACGACCAAAAGAGACGCTTAGAAGAACATTGATGAGGGGGGCAAAAAGAATGGGCATGCAGTCAATGCAGGCGTTGATGACAGCGATGGATGGCGAGACACTATTGAAGCCCTTGTGACAATATCGGCACTGCCAGGATGAAAGATGTAAATAAGATGTAAAAGCTCACCGTTTTAATAGAGGATGGTGCAAAAGAATGAGAAAGGTCAAAGTGATGTTGGCAGAAAAGAATGCTCAACCTGACAATTAGATCAAGGGGTAATTCACGGCCAGAAGAGCTGTAGAATGTACTAGCAGATTCCTATATGAAGGAAACCGGATCGCAGCCCACTTTTGCATCAATGTTTTAAGACTACTGGATATTTCATCATTTTATTTCCTTACTTTAGAGACCAATGCCTCCAGTTTTGGTTGAAATCTGAATTTTCCCATGACGTTTGTTAAGAGCACCTGGTCACATTTCTACAGAGTTATGCCTCTTTTAATACAAATACTTCCAAGGTGCAAAATATTAAAATCTTTCCTACCACACTACAGTGCAACCTCCCGATAACGACATCTGTGATAAGGCATGCTGTTAGAACGTATATCTTGTGCTGACAAGTGTTTTACCAGCTGTGCATTGACCATTGATGCACAATACAGTTGTTTTTGTTTTTATTAAATCTAATAAACAAAGAACGTGAGCGACATTTTCCCTCTGTAGTTTTTCCTTGCTTGGGACTGGCACGAGTGCAGCTATCAAGAACAACTGTACAAATGGCCACATTAAAAAAATTTTTTTTTTTGGGCAAACTAGCGTTTTTATTTGTTGGTGAACGAAAGTTCTCATTGGTCGGAAAAAACGCAATCGGATTGGCTATGAATGGACTTGCATCAGCCATCTGATTGGTCGAGAAATGTTGGTTTTCACTGGCCAAGAGTAGTGAGTTGATGTTCTCTCGATGTCGTTATTCAGGATTTTTGGTCTAATTCATGTCGCTATTGTAAGGTTTTTATTACCCAAGGACATATAGTTAAAAAATCAGGACCTGAGAACGATGTTATTCAGAGGTTGTCGCTATTCGGAGGTGTTGTTATCGGGCGATTGCACTGTATAAGGGACATAAAAAATATGAAGTCATCTTTTTTTCTTTTTTAACCCCAGAAAAATCTGCAAAGTCAAATTATTCAGTAATAACAGTAATCAATCTTATGTCTCACAAATCCACATGAGTGTTCTAAGACACTGGAGCCAATCACATGATACAGTAAACGCAAATCATACTAAATCTAAGAGAAGTTATGAAGCATGATAGATTAACTTAACAGCAAATATGCATAATGGAGGAAAATAAAGTAGTAGAGGAATCAAGTTCATTTAACCCCCAAATGGTCTTTCATAAAGATGTGTTTCTTAACTTGGATTCAAAATTGCTGATTTGTCATTGGTTTGGTGACCACTACACATAAACTTTGGGTGCCAGTCAAAAATTTCTATGTCACCCCAGATGAGAGATAATACAAAAAAGAATAAGAATCCCAATTAATACATAAAACTATGTAAGTTAAAAAAGAGAGATTATGGGACAATAACACACAACCTTTCAGATCAATATCCTTGTTTGTTTATTTGGAGATTTTTGACTTTACGAGATCATCTGAGCGCCATTGGAAAAAGACAGATGATAGGATAATTAAAAGAGTGAACAGAAGCAACAGATAAGGATTTTCAGATGAAAGGTAGTTGCCAAGGAGGAAAAGAAGCATTTAAATGTAAAAAAAAAATAATCTAAAAAACAAAACAAATCAGCAATGGCCTGTAAATGCCGAACTGTGCACTATGTAGTTCCAGATGGGCATCAGTGGCTAAGTGGTGATCACAACTCAGCATGAATTGAAAGTCGGAGGCACTCACCATGGTCAGTACGAATGTGAGTAGCTGTGTCGGTTTGAGCCACATAGATTTTGACAATGCACTATAACCCCTCCTTTACAAACAAAACTTTAGAAACAACCCCTAAAAATTAGCTTGTAGAGTCATGAGCACTTTCAGATTTAGAGTCAGGGAAAAATTGAAGTCCGCTTCTATTTTCAATTCTTAATAGCCTTAATAAATTTGCCTTTTTCTGATTTATTTATCTATGTAATTAGTTATTCTTTTTGCTTCAGAGAGTCTATCAATTTTCTTATTTTGTTGAGAGTGTCATTTTGGAAAAAGTGATTCTAAATTCATATTAAATATATGGTACACAAATATCGTAATGACTATTTTTTTGACAGGACTCTTAAAAATCATGGGAGGACCACTATAAATTAATGTAGAGGGTCATAAGGACTCTTAGGTTTTGAGTCTAGGGAAAATGCTGGAGCCCCGCTGGTGCGGCCAGGCTAAAAGCCACAAGTCAGCGATGTTGTGTCCTTAAGTAAGTCCCTTCACTTTGCTTATCCCAATCAATGCAGGTGTGAATGAGTGCCTGGGCGTAAAGACAGTGTTGTCCTTGTACGAAAAAATATTGTATTCGTACCTACGGGTGGAAAGTCTTGTTCTAAATGTTGGGTGCTGCTGTTATTCAGGGGAGTAAATTGTCATTTGTCACTGCGGTTTTTTGGACGTACATTGAAGGTAAACGTGCATGTGGAAGACAACGGATGTCTTTTCTTACAACCCTACGACAAAACACATCAAATATCAACAACACGGACTATACATGGTGTGCTGACGACAGATCAGTCTAGAGATGGATGGTCGGCAATGTAACAAGCGACACATGCCACTAGAGATGATGATGAAATTGTCATAGAGCACCATGAGCATGGTTACACTTTGGAATGAGTGCTATATAAACGCCATGTTTCCTTTACTATTATTTTACTCTTTTCTGTAGCCCGTTGTGTGTAAAACTTGATCCATCTACATCTGTCTAAGGACACTATGGCTAAAGAGAAGACAGAGGACAGATGAGAGAAGAGGTTTTACTTAACCCTGTCATATCTACGAAATACATGGGAAGATTTGACACTGATCCCATTCTACATCCTCTCAGTTGAGGAACCCAGAACCCATGAGGCATCAGATACAAAAGAAAAAATGAAAACTGACAGCAAAAGACTATAAAAGACGTGCATGAATAAAATAAAATAAAAACAGGGGAATCAGCTTAGTTTAGGCCGCTGAGGATGAGAATGAACCATAAACTTATTTCATTCATACATATTGATCCAGAATAATGGTTGCGTCAACAAAAAACAAAAAATACCTCAATGCTAGTTTCAAGCCTGTCTATTAGGTTTTGAAACACAGATTCATCTTTCTGTAGCCTACTATCAAGGTTGGTGCTTTTGCTCGATATGGAGTGGCTGATTGGCGTGCTTGTAGAAAATGGTAATCGCTTATTCTCTTTGTTCTCGTCTGGCAACTGTCTGACATTAAAAGGAAGAGGATTTCCATCTAATGTTGTTGGTTGCTGAGAAGACACCCTTTTGTCTTTGTTTGAGCACGCTATTGCTTCACATAAGCTTTGTACATAGAAGAGAGAAAAAGTATGAAAAATGATGAGTAAAAGGACAGGAAAAAAACAGTCTGTTATCAATTCACAAGCATATGGTAAAAAATGTATGATATTCAGCATGTCACAGAGAACAAAATGTTTTATCTGTGATTTTTTCAACTGAGTGTTTTTTGATAAGCTAATTGAAGCAAAATTGTCACCTACCACCAAATTGATATAGGCAATGACAAGTTAGCATATCAAAACCATGATATTAACCAGCCTGCTCCCAATCCATTACTCATGTCACCCCCATCCCCCACCCCTTTGCAAACTGGTTTTTGCATTCATGTTGCCATTTAATTTCTTGCTCCTAGATCTACATAACATAATGATATATTATACATATATGAAGCCAGAGTATAAAGCCTACATAAAGAGTTTAAAAGATAACAAATCTATCAGCATGGCATTTCTCAATGGAGATGGGAGGGAAACAGGAACATACAATAACCACACACTTTTTTATGTCTTACAATGGACAAGGATGATTAAATATTACAGTACTCGATGCAATTGGCAGTATTTTACCTACTTCTACTTTGAAAAGGCATTTAGCCTTCCCAAAATTTACATGGGCCAACAAATTGAATTTTGCATTACATATCAAAATTTGAGCACAATCCTGGCATAAATAGAGGAGACATAACATTTTTTAATGACCCTTTTTTCCATCTAATCCAAGGAATAATTCCCACTGCAAAGTTTTCAGAAAGAGATTTTTTCAAATGCTGGAACACTTTACCAACAAAAACTCAGAATTCCCCAAATCTTTCAGCCTTGAAATCAGTTAAAAAAACTGAAATCTTCAAACATCCTTTTGTTACTAAAAGAGTAAGAGCATTAAAGCATACTCCGGACATTAAAACTGGACTTCAAGAGATTTTTCTGTTAAATGCCACTGAGCACGTATAGGTGAAAGCTGAATATATACAAAAACATCATTCACAAACGAAAGAAAAATAAACATGACATAATTAATTTATGAAAGTGGGTCTTACTCGACATCAGGCTGCATCATTTCTGATCCTAGGTCAAAGCAAATAAGGCGTAGGGTAATACCAATAATGTTGTGTTCACATGACTGAAGTCCAAAGCTCAAGAAAGTAAATAATCTTGGATCCTGGAAAGAAAAGGGATAGAAGGGATAAGATATCATCCCTGAAATGGGCAAAGTTTGGTCAAAAAGAGAACTGGCCAAAAACAATATGTGAAGAAAACGACTTACTTTTAATACTGTGGAGAGATATTGGGCAAGTCCAGAAATCTGACCACGTATACTGAGTGCTAAGTCCAATACGATCAACACGCATTGAGTAATGACAGTTCTGAAATTCATCAAAAATGATACATCATGTAATGACCTGACATCCAATTCATGTTTTAACAAAAGTAACGAAAATCCCCTGGGTGTGACATTTAAAATTAACAGTATACAAAGAGAATGCTCATAAGCATGCCGATAATTTGACTTTACATTGCAACAAGGACGTAATTTTTCGCCTACATGTGTGAACTTTTTTTGCTTTAGTCATGCATAATTACAATCATTATGATTTGCTGAGGAAAAATATGTGATGTCACTTTTTACATACACGGCCAATTGCTATGGAAACAGCTGCCACATTAGATTTTTAAAGACTTTTATAAATCACTCCTCAAACTTTACACGTTGTTTTTTTTAATAGATAAGATAAAAAGTGACAGGACCAATTTGGATTTTATTGGGTCAGGTTGTTTTACAAATTTCTTGAATTTTATACCACAAAATTATACATATTTCAATAAACAAAAAAATCATTTCTTCATGAAATAGTATAATATCAAAGAAAGGCTCAAGTCATTATCATTATCATCATTATAACAATATGCATGCCAAATTAATTTTTTAAGTATTCATAATTATGGGAATTTTTGCATAAAATAGGTATGAAAATAATTTTTTAAAAAGAAAATTGCAGTTTCCCAAGTAAAAAATAGAGCACATCTTGTCATTCAAGCGAAGTGTACATTCAAAACCTCCTGGAACCACACAATAGCGAACGTTCCCTTTCTGCGACTTCTTTATGGGCTTTTTCTCAAGGTCTTTATTCCTTCCATTTTTGATTTACTGGGAGCTTCTGCTCTCAGGCATAGACACTGTATTTCTCTAACATTAGGGCTTGCTGGGTCAAAGCCATTTAAAACTCCATCAACGATAACCCTTCAGGACCACTCTTGGTTTGGAGATTCACAGCCAAAAACAATCACCGGCTCACTGGATTCAACATGCATTGTGATTACAAGAAACTAACTGTTTATGGTAGAAATGTAAAGTAACTAGGTCAACACGCCCTTGTCTAATCCACATTGGGCACTTTTGGCCCGATTTTGCTATGCAAAGGACAATTGCATGATTTGGAAAGTGTAGTAGGAAGATTAGTGAAGCTGACGAGAACGTATTTCAAACGGAAAACCAAGTAATGGCTGGAGAGCGATGTCAGTCCTTGGAGTAAGTTTATGGAAATTTTCTCGTCTTTCAGCTCCCAATGGACAACCCCTATCACTAAAAAAATTATGTAAAAAGACAAATAGAGATATTTTGGCTCTTGAGCTTAAGAAATCTGAATATTTGTTTAAAGAATGCAAATAGGCAACAACAACAAAACCAAAGGAAAAAAAAAAAAAAAAAGCAAAATCAATCAAGACTGATGGCACTTATGCCCTTAAGTAACATTGTCAAGTCTCTCATGTATTACGTATTTCACACCTCTTAATGCTCTTCTACTGCCCATCTTCACCATTAGGAGAATTGTCAAAATCAATCTTTATTGCGTGATAGAAAAATATCAAAAGCTAAATTTTCAAAATATCAATATGAGTATGTGTATTGCCTTCACGATGTAGTTCTCTCCAAAAAGATGCTGTCGAAAAAAATAATTTACATGGAGATGACCAGAACTGCCTCATGTCTAATGACAAAGCCATTATAAATTAAATTAAAAGGAGAATTCTTCAGTGACTCATGGGTAACTTCATACTGTTTGCGGAATTCAAGATCTATTTAGAGACTGCAAGCAATATATATAGAAAAGAGAGCAATCTCTCCAGCTCATATTCATTTCAAAATACCTGCTTTCTGTTACTTTGTCTGAGAATATGTCTATGTTTTACATATCAAGCTTCTAAACGGGAAAGAAGGAGGCAGGGAGGATGAAAACATTCGAACTTCCTCACCGAAATACGGAGACTCCGGAGACTCATACTTATCACTGGTCACTTGTTTGCATAACTTTCTGTATTCAAATTTTCTTCTTCAAGATGCAGCCTTCCTCCTTCTTCCCCCCCTCTCTCCCACACACCCAAATCATATATTAGTTAGACCCCTACTCCACCCACCAAACATATAGAAAACAAAACCCCCCTATAACCCAAATGTGCGATCTGTTTTGTTGCCTTTTTTTTTTGCTGCTTCTTTAAAGAATCAAATATCCTTTCAAAGAAAATGTAAGTTAACCTATTTCATTGCTTCACGCGAAAAACTACAGCTTGCACCAAGTGCTCTATGACATTAAGAAAATGACCTTTAACTCTCATCATCAAATCAATATTATTTAATGAAACAATTCCCATGACAACATGTTACCAACCTTGAATTTTGTTCAGGATAAATCCTTGACAGAGTTAGTCCATGTGAGAGGTTCCTGTTATAGAGATGACTTTCCAATATAGATGTAAATATCTCTGTTGAGATTTGCTTGTCCTGACCCAAAATGCTTTTGCAGTGAGGATCTGAACACATTGCTTGAAAGAAAAGAAAGATTCAAAAGCTTAGTCATGGAAGAATGTTGGTAACTTTTCATACATACTCTATATCACAGAAAGCAAATCAAGGGTCTATTGAATAAAGTCTGATGCATGACAGGTCTCTTTTTTTTTTTGTAGACTTATTTGCCTCAATGGTATTTTGATGATCAACAAATGTGAAGACTTCAATGCAAACGATGACAAGGTGAGTCCAATTTTTTATAACTTACTGACCAACTTCACAAGACAACATGTCCAACTATCTGGAACTATTTCATGCCACCAAAAAGCTTCAAGAGGCGGAAATATTGTCAGATTGAGATAAGAAAAAAATATTCATTACCCTTCTGCCGTTACTTTTGCATCTTACACATCTAAAGGCTATCATGGTCAATTCTAGACATTATGAATGATTATAACAAGAACAGTAATAATACAAATAATAACAATGATAATAATAATAATAATAATAATAATAATAATGAGACAATAATAATAATAATAATAATAATAATAATAATAATAGTAATAATAATAACAATAATAATACTTTTTTCATCACTCTTGTGAAATTTGTTCAGACATAAAAATGAATAGATGGCATCATAAACCAAAACAACATTCAAAGTCAAGAATATAAAAATGCATTTCTTAAAAACGTTATAAGGGTGAATTCTAGAACGTCTTGACCTCAAGCTTTTGATAGTAATGAGATAAACTCTCATTGATAAATCGTGTAGATCTAAGATACTGAACATGTCTCTACAATAACATACAAATCAGTCATAAAGGGAATGTACTATGATATTTTCATTACATCTCTGAAGTCAGAATCGAATGCCCAATAAAAATTTATGCAGAAGGACAAAAGTGATTTGGCTGAGAACAAGATGGCTGCCTTTCCAAATTACAGGCAGTAAAAATAGCCCTCTTATAAATTTCTATCTAAATGAGTGAGCACAAAGATGCATGTAAAAATTCATCAAGCCTTATTTATTGATTCAAATGAATATATATATGATTTTAGATTTTCTGTTTAAAAGAGACGGCCATTATATGTACATTCAGTCATTTTCAGCGACTTAATTCCATACATTTTCAGACAGCAGTTTAATTCCTCACTACTTATACAGATGAATACTAACACCTGAGAATAACTCAGCCAATAAGAGAACCAAAAATGTCATATTCCAGATTTTAAAAGATATTTCAAGAGCAAAATCATGAGTAACAAAAAAAAACCAACAAATGTCTAGCTTTGGAAAACAAAAAA
This sequence comes from Goniobranchus coi, assembly GCA_025762795.1. NCBI lineage: Eukaryota > Metazoa > Mollusca > Gastropoda > Nudibranchia > Chromodorididae > Goniobranchus > Goniobranchus coi. Next base: position 10,120 of record JAOXJN010005593.1, read on the forward strand.
AAAACAAAAACAAAAAAAATTCCCCCCAAACCAGAAGATTGTTCCTGAAACCTGAACCCTCATATTCCATAAAAGAATAAAGCTAGAAGTACTCGCATCTCGGCTGGTAACAAGCCTTCAAAAAATTCCCAACGACCTGTCATTTTCCCTCATTCATTCGGACTTTAAATTAACCATAGTAAAAAAAATGCTCAAAAGTTTACCCCTCAGAAGCTTTGTAAGCTGAACAATTTTTTGACTCAGTGAAGTGAATGTTTTTTCTGATACTTGAGGAGAGGCAACAGCATACTTGCTCAGTAAAGATGTGAAAACAGGAATCAAATTTTGTACTGGGAAGTTGTTGTCTACATCACAAAGACAATCCTGAGGAGTTGAGGCAATCAATGTCAGGAAAAGACGCAAAAAAAAAAAAATAAAAAAAAAAAAAAAAAAAAATAAATAAATGAATAAAAAGCATAAGGTATCAAAGCAAAGCTGCAATCTAAAGCCTCCATTGAGAAATTACGTCATCATGAAATAAGATTGTCCCCCCGCCCTC
>JAOXJN010006704.1:0-10654 GCA_025762795.1 Goniobranchus coi
CCTCAATATTCTTTAATAGATTTAAAAAAAAAAAAAAGAAAAAAAAAGAAAAAAGAAAAAAAAGAAAAAAGAAAAAAAAGAAAAAAGATCAAAACTAAGCTGCATGAGGTATGTTATGTATCAAATTTCTTAAATAAGCTTAGTAATATTCATATGAATGGCTATCATTGAGTCCTGTGTCAGTTCTTTTGATGCAGCGCAGATGATTCAAAACTAGTCACAGAAACCAATGCATGCTGGCTGACAATCATATGAGTCATGGCAGGTAGGAGATGTGATGCTGTAGAAGAAATATTAATCCGTTCCTTCTAGCTATGGATCACATTGGGGCAGCACTTATGTATCTTCATTCATCTTTTGGATCATGTTCACGGAGAACTGCAATTGCATCCTTCACAGCGTGATAGATGATATTTTTGACCTAAAAGACAAAGAAAGAGAAATTATGAAATTGAATTTAACGAGGCAACATTTTACAAGAAAATGAAACAAATTAAGTAAAAGACTGAATGTTGAATCAATTCTATATATAACTTTAGACCATAAATGAGAAGATCGGAATGTGTAAACATTTGAAATCTCTCATCAAAAGCCCATAAATTACCTTCATATTTCCATGATATTATGGAAAATATTCGTTTATAAATATACAAAACCAAAATAAGTAATTTCCAGAGAGGTTTGGATGAAAATTTCAGCTGCCATCTATGAATATCGTCAACATATGATGCCTTACACTTTACAAGGCAATTCCACATTTCTCTGTCCTTCATGTAGATGAAGATGTTTTGTAGTCCAAGGCCAAAGAATTTCCTGAGTTTACTAATGTTGGAGGCTGATGATCAGATTTTTCTTTTCCCCTACTGGAATTTTGAGGCAGATTGTATTTTTGCTTTTCATGAGACATAACCAACTTATGTCAATTTCCCCTCTTTGATGATATTTAACTGTTTGATCCTCGTTCCTACCGAATACTGTTATTTGATTTAGTTTTGTCCAGCTGACTTGTAGTCAATAAAACTAAATGTATCTTTGTGTGTGCCGTTTTAAATTGAAATGTAAACTGCCTAGAGCTACACACATCACATTTTATTGCATAACTGGTAGATAAATGCTATTTATCATTATAATTGGCAGTGAAGATTTCAATTTTGGTTTTCCTGGAGATGTCTTTGGAATTTCAGATATTCTTCAGTTGATTGAAAACAGATCTCGCCTTACCAATTCTGTTTTGTACATCTGATTCTGTTCCTCAATTCATGTCAATGATGCTCTGCTGTATTACCTTCTAAGAAACCAGCATGGAATTTCCTGAAACCCTATTGAAAAACAAAAAAAGTTGCCCAAGAAATTCCTGGCCTGAGTAAGTAATATGTCTCAGCCGTAAAATATAACTGGCCATTGAGATAGATCAGTCTTTCGTTATCTTGGTTAGCTGTATCATTCTCGTCTGATCATGTCTGAGATAGCATGGGAACAGCAAGTGCTGCAAGGAAAATATCTTATTTCTGCCACTCCTGGTGCTGGGTGGGGTTAAGGCAGCAGTCTTTTGCAGCTGCCCATAATCCCCAGAGATTTCTTGTGAAAATATCCCTTTTTTATATGATCCACCTGTTGTCTTGATTGATCACAGATACTTGATCTTTTACATATTTTTTAGGCTTGTTCCACTTCTTTTCATATCTTGCATTCAGCGGAGGTACTGCTTTCTTTCCCATCATGTCCATTCTGTACAGAATTCTGCAAATCTCATATTGGAAATGTCTCTGCTCTGTTATTTTGTTCATAAGATTTGGCTATTTACCTGCAGTTTGTCTTCATGATTGGAATGGGTCTCTGAGAGCTGTCGGAACTCCTGGGTAAGCCGGAAGCAGTGGTTCAGATGCTCTGGGGAGACAAAGTCTTCAGCAACTTTCACACAGCTGTGTAGATTACGGACCTGGATTGAAGAAAATTAAGAAACATACTTTTGAGAACTTTAAAAAAAAGGATCTCATTATGGAGATTTGCTCCCAGGAAAGAATAAATATTTCAAAAACCCTCTTACTGTTATTACAAACAACTTCAGACAGACATTTTGACATTCATAGATACATTTTTTGAGAGTGAATACTTGTAATAAAATTACCTGATGTGGAGCTCCTGCAGGGATGAAAATAGCATCTCCTAGACACTGAACAATTGTGTAGCCTTGAACTCCATATTCATTGTAAAGGCGATCACAAAGCTCCTTGTTTAAGTACCAACTTTGGTCATGGATTGCATCATGGTCTGTTTCAATGATTTCTCCGCGTTCTTTAGCCACCTGGATGGTGAAAGGAAAGAGAAAAGGTATGAAAGTTAGAAAAATCCTTAAATTTTATGAACTATAGAACAATACTGTTCATTTTTAAATATCAAAATATAAAGTCAGAGGAAAGATAACCATGCCTGATGAATGAGGTGGAAAGGTACATTCTACGACTAAAATTCATTTATTTGACTATAAGCGTTGTGGATATATAACCATATCTTGACTTATCTCTTCAGGTATCAAGAGAGAAAAATGAGCAAGGCCATGTGAGCTTTAAATTGACAAGAATTATGACAGCATACATATATCAAACTGAATCGAACTTTATCCACCATTTTCAGGATATTCCTTTTCACATACATAAATCATAGATCAAAGTATGACCACAAAGATTCTGAAAAGGCATTAGGAAGAAACATTTAAGAACTCAATGACTGATGCAACATTTACAACCATAATTAACACAGAAAAGAAATTTCACTGAATGCTTTCTTTTTTTTAAAAAATGATTTTTAAATTGTCCCAATTTTTTTCAAATCGCAGAATGTCATTCATGCAAACGTAAATACAGAGAAGAAAAACCCACCCCAAAAACAACGTAAATCACACCTTGTTAACTTTGGAATAAGTTATATTGGCAGTATTGTGAGTTTGGCATTAAATCATATGATTGCATGGAGAAAAAAAAAAAAAAAAAAGTCAAATGCATGTTCATTTCTTGAATGAGCCTCTACCTTATTGAGGAAATCTCTTATCTTGTCAGCATCATGAGCATCATAGATATGCCACAGAGCCCCTGGGATTTCATGAACCTCACGGACCCGTCTCTTGGTGATACTGTCACAACCTACATCGTCAATAGCCTTGACAGCAGCTGAAAAAGAAACAGCGATTAAATTCAATTTTGCTGAGATCCATGAGTGTCACAAGTATATAAGACAAAAATTGTACACAAATTAGCTTTTTTTCAACTACCATCCTCCCAAGGTTTGTGAGGAATACGAGATGGTAGAGTTAGAAACATGCCTGAGCTAAGTGGACAAGAGTAAAGGGTGAAATGAAGAAACATGGATGAATCATGGGATGCCCCAAATAAATCTGAGGACAAGCTTAATTGAAGAAAGTGGATTAAAACCTGAAAAACCAGATCATCATGTGTATTCAGATATGAAATTTAACATTTCAAAATCTATCAATTCAGAATCAAATACTGAAGTTGAGTTAGCAGCAACTGAAAATTTTAAATATAAAAAGTAGTTCAAGGTAAAGTCAAGTTTTTACCTTCCTCCTGAGCCTTGCGGCCACCAGGTCCATCGCCAGGGATGCCGACATACACCATGACATTGACAGCATCCGATATGTCCAGGTGAAGATTAGTTGTACCTTCTTTTGGATACTGAGACGAGCCATAGGCATTATACATTTTAGGGCCCAAATCTGGACGAACAAGGAAGTCAGGAAGACGAGACGCCAAGTTCAATTTCCCATTTCTTTGAGTGTATTCAGGGAGTGGAAGGGCCTGCATTAGGTCTTGGAAACGAGATGGAAGCAGCTCACTGAAATCATCACCCGGTGGCCAGTCTTTAAGTTTGAGGAGCATTGGCTCATCATTCTCATCTCTTGGACGATCTGGAATGCAGAAGAAAGGAAGGCCTTTCAAACACTCCTAGTCACATGCTTTTTTCAGACTCAAAAGTCATTGCAATTGTTTTCATACTCTGATTCTTCCCAGAATTTGTAGGTTATATGCTAGCCAATCTCCACTATATTCAAATATGCCAAATATATTATTTTACCGTATGTCAGTGTCAACTTAAATCAAATTAGACTAATAGAATTCACTTATGAAATCAAGTTCCCATAATGTTGGGTTTCAATAATGGAAATGTAACCATATAAATAACATACCATCCGAAACATCTACAGGTTTTTTCAACCAAAATTTCTCTCAATATGTGAATAAAAAAAAAAAATTGCAAGTCAGTACTGAGTAATCATGTATATTGGAATAAACATTATGCAGGTATTTTTTTGAGAACAAGAAGGGAAAAAAGAATTTTATAAAATTAAGGTTATTTACAAATGAAAGAGAAGAATGTATAACAAATATTGAAATGCTTGACGGAAGGTAAAAGAAGATGCTTAGAGGTAAAATAAGAGAGAAGCCATAAATTTTGAGAGGCCATGACGTTTCCCAACAGTAATAGTACAACATACAGGTTGAAGCATATATTTCTTATGAAAGAAAATGAAACAATCTAATGACTCACTAGCAAGGTATTCAAATCCATCCCAGAATTCCGACATAGTGTGACCAATTATGGCATCTCCTGTGCGACAATTGACAACTTCGTTCTTGACGTGACCAAATTCTTTGCTGAACATTTCAGGCTTCCACAAGTTTATATTCATGGCTTTATTGGCACAGGAAACCAATACCGGCTAAAAAAAAACACAAAAAAAAAAAAACCCACATGGAAATGCAGATTTAACGGAGAAAAGAGAAAAAAAAAATTAAATATTCCTCCTCCACCAGTTTATGGGGGAAAGGGGGAGAGACATGCCACAATATTTCTAAAGGTGCTGCATGGATTATGGCAAGGGTTTAACTAGGAGAGTTCAAAATCTTTATATGCATTCCAAGTTCTCAAGGGTATTATCTCTCTGAACATACAAAAAAAAAAGAATTTTTGCAGACGCACATAAGATGAAACGAGTGATGAAATTATGAAAAACTCATTCTTTGCTGCACTTTCCTCAAGCATGAAACATATCAAGTATGTTTGACCATACTAATGAAACGTATTGTTGAGAAATACCTACCTGACCACGTTTCCACTGCTCCTGGAAGATCTGAAGGTTGCCCTTATGATGAGCATCATGCAGACGCAGCAATCTACCATCACATAACCAAGAATGAGGCACATCAGGATACAACACACTTGTTTCTGTCAAATTATGAACCATTATTGGCAGCTCTCTTTTCCAACCACCTAGACGAGGCGTGTAATGTAGGAATTTGAAGGGGGCTCCACCATCCATGCAGCTTTTCTCTACCACTGAATGGATAATATCGACAAGCGTACTGGTTCCAGAGCCTTTCTTGGTCTTCTTTTCATTTGGAGCTTTGACCTGCTGGAGACAAAGGTAAATCCTCTTATGTACAAAGAAGTTAAAAGTGATGGGTTCCACTTCATGGTAAACCATACTAAAACACTGTATTCTCACTCATTCTCTGTAAAAATATTCATTTCTAGAGTGTAATTCCCCCCAAAAAACAAAAATCAATACAAAATCAACGTGCATTTATCTTAAATAGCTGTGAAGTCATAGACTTTCCACCCAAAGGACAATTCACAAATTTCATTCGGTACTTACTTTTCTGGCGGTTTTTGTTAACAACTCCCGCAGCGTGGAACAGCCTTTTTTATCTCCCTCTTCAGAAATTTCTTCATCAGTGCCCTTGTCTACCTTCCTCTTAGGGTCAGCCTTGTCTCGATTTGATTCAGAATCCATATAGGCAACTTCTGCCAAGATACTGAGGGGGGAGGATGTTGTGGCAGGATTATAGCTGTCAAGTGTGTCCTGATGTTTCTTGGGCTTGGTCTGGTCTTTTCCATGGTTGTCAGCACCAAGACCATTAGGCAGCTTGTGATTGGTGACTGCATGCAACAGCTGCTGCTTAATGAGTGACATGGAAGAGAAAAGAGTAAGATTTAATTACGACTATCTTGATGAAAGTAATAGGGTAATCGGGTATGTGTCTACCAGCTATCTGGACGTTTCAGCTAAGTGTCCGGTTTTGCTACAAAACATACCTTTTAAAAATTAAAAAAACAGACCACTAAGTTGCTGTTTCAAAATCAGAAATTTAACTTAAGTGTCTGTTTTTGCCCATCAAAAATCTCTTCCTACTCAACAATACTTGTTAATTCATCAAAATACACATAGATTTGAATGAATGGGACACTGCATGATCTCTTACAGCAAGCAGAATAAAATGAGGGCCTGCCTGATGTGTCTACTAGCCTACATGTTATGGGAAATTCCAACATTCTTTGCATTCACTATGTAGCCATTACATCATCACACTGGAGACAGCAGTCATTTTACTTTTCTCCCATTTCCAATGACTGAAACTTTGCAGGCCCATGTAATTTTGGACAATAGCCTTTAGCATGTCCATAGGGAACACCCATCACCTCTCTTTCCTCTCCTTCTTATCAGATTGAATGAACAATGAATTGCAAGTGTGGAATTTTGACTCTCCGGGTGTTTAACATTGAAAGTCTATAAATTGCAAGTGTGGAATTTTGACTCTCCGGGTGTTTAACATTGAAAGACTAAGTAATTTAGGCCAATTGCCTTTTGGCTGTCTTTTGTGACAGCCCCTTCCCCTCTTTCACCCCTTAATGAGATTGAAAGAATTGCGAGCGCGTCGTGTCTGGTCGTCCAGGTAATTTAGCCTGACTGGCTGAGGTCTCTGTCAACAGATTGGTGTTTATGGCTTTTACGTTGACTTGGAAAGACAGAACAATTAAGTCCCTTAACAAACTTGTTTATTCCCCTTTTTCCTTTCTATTCTTTCTGATGCATGTTCATAAATAAAAATAATAATGATGATAATAAAAAAAATACACATATAGCGCTTTCCATGCAAATGTAATTGTCATGAATCTGTAGTGTCCGTCCACATCACATTATTATTGCCTGGCAGAGAGACTGAAACGTGATTATATGTACATGAATCTTTCCAGTCTCTTAGTATTCCTGCCTGTGTCATGATTTGACAACAATTTTTTAAAAAGATGCATTGAACAATCACTAGGCACACCGAATTTCAAGGTAATCGGTAAATTGTTTGATGTGAGCAGATAAGCTATACTCAGATAATAAGGGAAAAGAGACTATGTGAGGCCACCAATGTGCATCCTCCATACATCTGGTTGTCTTCCTGAAAATCATCTTTCACCTAAGTGTCCGTTTCAGCGGTTTCCAGACCAGACACATAGCTGATCACTACTGTACAATGAAATTAAGCATTCTTGATACAAAGGCCAGCATAGATCAATGCATATTAAAAGATGAATGATGTAAGTGGGGCTGCTCCACAACAAAACAGTTGTTGACAAATGAATTTTGATGGGGTAAAAAATATATATTTTGACTTTCATTTCTTACTTTCCACCACAGGGTGCTTACTACATGGTTGTTTGGTGATGACAGCTATGAGCAGTCTGTGGAGAGAAAGCTAAATATTTCACCTGTCAATTCATAGTACTATTGTCAGAGTTATTTGAAAGCTGTAAGGCATTTGTTATAGAAGATATTCTAATTAAAATTACCTGATTAATTCCATTTTTGGATGGACCTCTTCCAACATTCTCCACATTGCTTCCTCCACAAGGACAATTTGATGGGATGGACCACTTACTGCAGATTTCATGGATGAGACGACCTAATTCCCACAAAGCTGTGAACAAAAGAGTACATTGAAAACTTACAAAACTAAGTAAACTACGAGACCAAAAGTACAACAATCTCTTTCCCAATCTGTCTACAGGCCAGTGCTCTAGCACCGAGCTACAGTGCCCTCAAATGAGGCTGTGGTTAGTTTATTTTAGATGGTTGATCATCCAAGATTGCCAAGACTGCTTAGAGAGCGGCTGCTCACGGGTGGAAGTTGGAAGTCTTTAGTTCATTGGTGTTCTTGACTAAGACATACAATCCCCTGATACCCCATGCAGGTCTAAACGAGTTCCTTGAAGTTCACCACTTTTATACCAATTGTTTGACATGATATAGTTTCTGAACAGAAACATCCTAGCAGAGAGGTATGGGCCACTACGCCAATGTCAGACTTGCCAACCTCATAATTTCTTTTTGCTTATTTTTGGGGCTAAACTATGCCAAATTGGCTTATTTTCAAAATGAAATGCTTATTTCTTGAAGTACGATTTGAACATGATGAAAAGATAATTCACATATCACAAAAACAAGAATGAATTATAAAGCAATATTATAATGCCCAAAATTTAAAAAACTGACCCAATCACTCACTTATATAATACAATCTATCATTCTCACTTCCTCTCACACACAAGCATTCTCAATTATCTCCACTTTATTTATCATATGCACAGACACACATACAATCTCTATCTCAAAAATGTCTAATTCATACAAAATCTTTATACGTACTCTTTCACTAACAAACAATCTCTACCACCCCCACTCACTCATAATGTATAACAACCATACCAATTCCCTAATACACACAATGTCTATCATTGCGACTCACAAAAGCATCCAACTCCTCCAGATAAATGCAGACAATCCCCTTCAACATCACACTCATTTACTCACATACAGCATACACCCACAATGTCTTCCATCCTCTCACAAACACATAATGATCTAGCACGAGAATCCTAATCACTCATCCACATCTCTATGAAACACCCTCATACACATATTTACAAGCCCTCAATCTCTCACTCATACACACAATCTCTAAAAACACTATCTCTAACACGTGCAAATGTTCTCTCTCTCTCTCACACACACACATACACACACAACATTCACTTTTCTAATTATTCAATTTCATTCAGAATGCCATCATTCATATTTTGTCTTTTTTTTCCTTTGTTTTTTATGCAAAGAAACAACAAGCAAAGACCATAACACTATAAACTAAATGAATGTATTTTCTGGACATTGTGCATAATAGGAGCCTGCACAGAATCCTCTCTTTATGTGGTGAAAGCTGTAGTAAATGTATAACTTTTTGTATGCTTTCAGAAAACATTGTTTTTTAAGCTGCTTCAAAGCCATAACCAGTCAGTACAACAATAAAGACCAAAGCACAAAGGAGAAAAACCAAAAAGTCAGGGCCTACACACTACACTACTAGATCTAGATCTAAATTTCAGTGCAGATGTAAGTCCTTGGCCTTGAATAATGTAATAATAGTCATGCAAATCTGAGTTCTACCTAACACTCTCAATTAGCCCTATAGACTAAAGTGCTGTCTTGTAAAAATCGAAGTTCATGACGTCACTGTCGGAGTCCACGATTTGACTGTAAAGTGTATGAAAGAAAAATCTCGCTGGCGGGACAAGCCCAGGATGAGAGGGACAAGCTGTTGTTTTGCAGGACTGTCCCGCCGAATGCAGGACACTTGGCAGCTCTGGTTAAAGCTGTCAGTCAGATCTTATTTGCCTTCTGAAGAGTTCAAGAACACCTAGACAGAGTAATGCTGTAGACATAAGAAAAACTCAATCCATCTAAAAACAAATCTTCTTCCAGATCTTCAGTTGGTTTTGCTTAAGATATGGATGGAAGCAAAATTCATTCAGCAGCTTAAAAGCAAAGGAAAAGAAAAGGACATAGTTGAAGATACCTCTGTCAACAAGTCTCAGTACTCGTGACCTCCCCCAAATGGCCCAATTTCCTAGATATTCAATTCAGTCACTGTGAAAAATCTCAATCTTTTCACCAAGTTAATGGTTGTTTTCATTTATGATAAATAATAATCTCCTTAAATAATGCCTTGTTGAGATTTTCTTCTTATGTTGGTTCAAATTTATGTAGATTATTTCACGACGAGGTATTTTTTTCAGGAACATTTAAAGAACAAAGATCTGCTTTTCCTATTTCCCATGTCGCCAAGGCTATAAAATATGCAAGTTAGAAATGTACAAATAGTTTGACTTACCAACCCGGTAGTCAGAGCATTGAATATAGCAGCGTCTCTCTCATTTTCTTTGTGTAGAATTTGTGATACAGATAAAGTCAAAGCAAAGGAAATTTCAAACATCTGAAGAGCATCTGTGGAGAAAATGACCAACACAAATAATATACCTCTTGTTAAGAAACCTGTTCATGAAACATTCAGCACTAGCATGCAGAACTTGAGTTCTATTACAGCCAGCTAAATACATGTGAGTTCATGGAGTGTACAAAAAAAAATCAAATGACAGCCGAAAAGCAGTAAAAAGCGTGTCCAGTATGGATGTCAAGAGTAATTTTTACGAATACGTCATGTATATTCAGATCAGTAGCATACTATGAAACGTATCAATCTAAGAGACCACGAACAAAGCAAACTGTGACAAATCATCTCTCCAGCCGGGTGATCACAAGGTCACATACCCTAACTAATAACCATTTTATGCGGCGTCACAGAGCTCACAAATCTACACAAAATCAAGTTTGGTAAATGTCTACTTTCTGGACCAGTTTCAATGAACTCCTTGATGTGATTTTGCATAGATGCTTGTTTTCGGCTTTTCAAGCAATTGTATTTAATTCTTCACTCAGAGTTCCCACTTAAGTCCTCCAAAACATCTACAGACC
>JAOXJN010007814.1:0-10649 GCA_025762795.1 Goniobranchus coi
AAGGCCCTATATATGCTGTTGATTTAGCTTCTGTAATTGTAGGTCCAGGAGAGAGGGATAGAGAGAGGAAGTAACATGCTAATGCACATACGAATTGCAATATCTTTCAAATTATCCAATAAGAATATTCATGAGTGAGCATACTACTAGAGGCAGCATCAATCTTACCCTGACAGCAAAGCATTCAATTCTTCTGATACAGTTTGAAAAATGATACAAAAACAAGTGGTCCCCCTTCATTGTAACAAATGACTCAAACTCAATCCAGAGAAAATTGACAGATTTCACTGATTATCAATGGCCTCTGAACCCATCAGAATGCATTCTCATTCTTGAGTTAAATTGAGTGACCAGACAGAGGTCATCATCACATGATTGACATCACTCTTTACAAAACTTCCATCCTAATCAGGAACAAGACTTCAGAAGGAAATTGGAAGCTTTTATCTCCCTAAATTGACCTTCGAGAAAGAAGCTTTTATGTTCCATTACATGTATTCACATTTATATAATGTTAATAATGAAATATGAAGTCAAAGGAAAAGCTCCTGACTCGCAGAGCTTTGAACCACGTGTCAAGAGAAATGAAGGATACCAGATGGGCCTATTGGTCAGAAAGAATTGTAGAAAGAGCAAATGGATGGAATTGTTTAGTGATGATTTAGATAAGTAAGAGAGTCTTGGGCTATATAGAGAAAGTTGTGCAGATGATGACATAATTAGAGTGGATTAAAGAAGAGCTCTTTGCGTGGAGGTGCCATGTCTGATGGAACCTGTGGCTTCTGATCAATAGTGGCAATGAAGGGAAAGTAGGATTGGGGTGATGGGAAAGCAGTAGGAGCTCATAAACACTGGAAACATGATGTGATCAATAGTTAATTGATGGTAGAGGAACAGAAGATTTTCCCTCAACATTGTGTGTCCCTTTCTCTGCTTTTGCTGGTTTGCTTGTCTTGCCCACCTCTCTTTAGGTTTGACCCTGATTGCAATAATGAAACAACTAAAACTTGTTATTCTAGTAAACTATGTTAGATTATAATTTCACAATAATTCAAAATATGAATCTTCATATCATCAGAATAACATATCGAGAGAGACAGATGTCAGTTTGAAATTGACAAATTATTAAGCTATTGATTATGCATATCTTTTTCTTCCAGGTTCGTTTTCCTGAGAGAATTACAATATTGCGTGGAAATCACGAAAGTAGACAGATCACACAAGTTTATGGATTTTATGATGAATGTCTGAGAAAGTATGGCAATGCTAATGTATGGAAGTACTTCACAGATCTGTTTTACTATCTCCCATTAACAGCACTCGTGGATGGACAGGTATTGTGAAGTCTGTGATAATTTGTTTGAATTAATAAATTTCTTTCACTATTAGAATTGAATTGGAATTTTCATGCATCTTCATTATTAAGAATTGGAATCAATATGCATCTTCATTTTTAGAATTAGAATGTAATGTAACTTGATGGTGATTGCTTGATTGAAAAAAAATGATTGTGTGGAAAATTGTTAATCAAAGTAAGAGACTGTCTTTGATGAATAGTGCATGTTAATATTCTTCCTATTTTTATTTGCTTCAAGACCTGGTTTTTGTTTTATTGTTGCCTCAGATTTTCTGTTTACATGGAGGACTTTCACCATCTATAGACACTTTAGACCACATTAGGGCATTAGATAGAATTCAAGAAGTTCCCCATGAGGTAAGAAAAGCAATACGAGGTAAGAATTGATGATTGGGAAAACAGGGTAAATGCAAGAATGGTAATTTTTTGTTAAACTCATTTTGCTCCGATACCAACTTCTCTCTTACATTATTTTGATCCCGTTTTTAATTCTTCGGAGAAAAAGCGATCTGGCTGGTCTTTGACTGCTTGAAAGAAAACAACATTAATATGGCATGTCTGCATTCAAATGTATGTGTGGGGCATAAAATCTATCGATGACATCATATCATATATTAAAATGGCTCTAGGGGTGCCTTATTGTTATGTTATATTTCCGTTTTATTTTTGGTATACCACCGAAATTGTTATACCCTAAGTATTGTTTGTCTCAAATTTGGTGGGATAATTAAATTTTTCTGCGTAGGGGATGTTTAAGTATCTTACTTGTGGAATCATGATTTTGTTTGTGAAGGCTTATTTTACAACCAGTTTTCGAATAACTAAATTTTAGTGATTGATGATTTTTTTTGGTCATTTTTGGGTTTGGGTTCTTTTTTGTGTGTGGGTTTTTTTTTGTTTTTTTTTTTAAGAATTAGCTCAAAAAGATTTTAGTCTCTGATTTATTATTGTAAGTTGTGACTCACTGATTACCGGTAATCTTTCAATTAAATATCTTTCTTTTTTGTCATTATCATCTAAAGGGTCCCATGTGTGATTTGCTTTGGTCTGATCCTGATGACCGTGGTGGGTGGGGAATCTCACCTCGCGGTGCTGGCTATACATTTGGACAAGACATTTCAGAGACTTTCAATCATAGCAATGGCCTCACTTTAGTTTCGAGGGCCCATCAGTTGGTCATGGAGGTGAGTTTGATCCCATTAGAAAGGATCATATGTTTGATATGTTTGATTTACAAAGAAAGATCTCCACTAACCATGTTCGGTATCATGAAAGTGGTTCATTAGAAATTAGAGGTCCCCCTGGCTGTGATTCTTGGTGCTTTTATAAGCGTAGAATTGCATTATTTGCATCCCTTTAAACTTAAAACCCACAGTCATGCACCTTTGGATTTCTGAAGCCTATTTATGAAAACTCACTAGTAAGGCTTTAATGAAGCAATGTTAGCTGAAAGCCACACAGAATCCACAGGAAAGCTTCCATGATTGTGTATGGTTCAGCTACCTCAAAGAAATTGTTGAATTCGGACTGATTTCAGCATCAGCTGAATTCAGTAGTGATCCAGAGGGGAATTGCTTTTTGAAGGAGTCATTGGGTTTTGGCTTGGGAAGATATACCACTAGACTTAACCCTTTCCTAGCCTTATTGGCCCCTGCCGCCCACTCCCAAAAATGGCTGCATCGCGCCATAACGCCCGTAAGGTGTATAGCTTCAATTTCCATCTTGTACTTTTTTGTGCTTAGAATCACTTCACCATGCTTTGGCCTAGTATCAATAAGAGCTTTAACTTCTGGTTCAACCCTGTGAAGCCTATTCTTTGGTTTACCATTTGTGAGCCAGCTCAACTCAAACTTTCAGATAGATTTTATCAATCTTATGAAAACCTGATGGCTTCCATCTTTCTTTAAGACCTTTTTACAAGTGGGAATGACATTTGTAATGATGATTGTGGCAACTCAGATGGTGACAGTGACTTGGAGGAAGATTTGGTAGGTAGTTATATCTTTGACAAAGGTGTTTCATCTGGCTCTGATACTGACAGTGACACTGAGCCACAGACTTAAAATGCCAACCCTATCCCAGCTCATTTCCCCCTTAACTTGGCTCAATGCACAATATGAATTCATCAAAGTAATTTTTTTCTGATTCCTGAATCATTTATTTGATGTTGAGTTTTTCATATTTGGCTGGCAATTAGATTTTATATGCACTTTTGAAAATATGTTGTATTAATTTTTTGAAGAAGTCATGTCTCTGTAGCTGGGCTTTTCAGGGGTGGTCTTTGGCAGGAGGGTGGCTGTTAAAGGGTTAATGAAGCTAAAGAAAGGCAGTGTCTCTACTTTGGTGCATGTTAAGCTTCCCAGGAAATCATAAAGAGAAGTAAGGAGCGAGCAGAGGCTCTGGGTAGGTCATTAAAGAACAGTTGAAGCAGAGGCCTCCCTTTCGTTCGGTGTGGGCATGTTGTGAGCATTTCTTTGTTAAAAGGTTATGTCTTTGTTTGTTTTTGTTGTGACATTTCAATTGCGTTTTTTTAGACTTATTTTCAAAATAACTTTTTTTTTTGTGTGTGAAAATTTAAAATGAAAATTTGCGTTTTATAGACACCCTCCCTTGAATGTAACACTGTTAATATTTTTCATGTGTGCACTTTTAAGAATTTTTTTTTTTTTTTAATGCTTAATTTGCTTCATGTTTTTAAGTAAACCAAAATATTCATAAAACACAATCAAACATAAAATTTGCTCAGTCAGGTTTTAGATACATACTTTGAACTGTTTGCATACAATGTGAAGATTGAAGTGATTTGGCTTTTAATATTTTCAGTTGCTTTTTTTTTTTTAAAGTTTACTCAAAGTGATGAAAATTCAAGATAACCATACATAAGTATACTGAACAAAAAAAATAAAAAATGTTTGGGTCCTGTATGTCTGTCCCCTTAAGTACTGAAAAAGACTGTAAAACATTGAATGATGTCGGAATTTAAATTTGTCTGAGGCTTCTTTAAAGGTGAAAAAAAATGCTTTTGTATGATAATATCCAACTAGATTTTTAGTGTGGCATATTCATTACCGGCAAGAATCAAGATACGGTTTTACTCATGTTCTTATTCTATTGAGGGGTAAACGTGACAGGCCGATTTTGAATTATATGGTTGCTAACTTTCAGTAAACTTTAACTTCTATGTTAATTATTGATAAATGGTTATGGGAGCAGAAAAGTGGACAAAGATTAGTGGAAGGTGAAAGCTGAAATGGGGGGAGAAGCAATTTTCAGTGTAAGGGAGACCAAGCCCACCTCATTAATTTTATGAGCACAGGTGTTAATAACATCTGAGGAATAAGCAATAAACAACACATATAGACCTGGATTATTTCAGGCAATTGCCTGAATTCTGGCAATTATAAAAGGGGGAAATGTCCTGCTTATCGTGCTTAAAAGTGCTCAATTTGAATGTGAGAGTCAGTTACCGGCTTCTCGTCGACTCAAAATTCCGCCTAGCTTCCGACTGGAAACTGACGGCAATCGAAGCCAACTTTCCGGCAATCATTGCG
This sequence comes from Goniobranchus coi, assembly GCA_025762795.1. NCBI lineage: Eukaryota > Metazoa > Mollusca > Gastropoda > Nudibranchia > Chromodorididae > Goniobranchus > Goniobranchus coi. Next base: position 4,909 of record JAOXJN010007814.1, read on the forward strand.
GTAACTGTGGTAAAAATGCGAAATACGAAAATGACGACTTCTAAGGGAGTCTACTCTTTCAAAAAAAGAATCAAAGCTTAAACTTAAAGCAGCCATTTTCCCTCACTTGATTGTGGACGGATCAGTTTTAGCTCTCTAAGTAGATCTAGAATCTAGGAGCCTGCGCTATTTACACTTATCTGCCACCATCATGCCTGAACAGTTCGTGGAACGGTCGGCCGACTTGAAAGCTATCGAAAATAGAGTTAGAAACATGTGTTGGTGGCAATGGCAAAACGCCTCACATCCAGGTCTAGATTCAGTATGTATGACTGTATGGGAAAAGGCTTGTGTAGGCTGATTATTTTTTGGCGGAAGTCTTTTCCCAGCTGGCAACAACATCCGGGCGTTTCCATCATGGCTGCCAAGTGTCAACAAACAGGACCCATATTCTTAATAAGTCTTTTGTACCACACTACGGTACTGGAGTATTTTGGTCCGGCCTACTTTCTGACCCGAGTTTTTACTATCACCTTAAGTATTTTGTACTCGGACTGTTTGTCGTAAACTTTAGGCTCACGTGGAATATTTTGTTTAACTGCCTATTGATTGCTTTTAAAATCCATCTTTTCCAGTGCGACTTGTCACCATGGTTCAGAAAACAACTCTAGTAGGGTTAGGTCTTAGCCATTTGTGAGAGGCTAGTAGGCCTGAAAAAGCTTAGGCCTTACTTTTAAGCTTAATTTTTTTTATTTTTCAAACAATTTGTTATCATAGAAGGTGTTGACATAATCTAAATTGTCTAACATTTCTTTTCAGTCTGGTGACCATTGACGATGGCGTGAGAGTAATTGGATCACCTAGTTACCATCGACACTACTTTAAAAAAATATTGCAGGCCAGAATAGGGTCCGGCACTTATCAGATAGGCATGCCTATGTTGTTCCCTTCTATTTACACATTAACTTGATATACCACAAACTTCGACTAGACCTCTTAGAATAAAAAAAAAAGGTGTTAGAAAAAAAAAGAACAGATTTGTGTTTGTTTTCATTCACTCGTACCGACACAATCACTAATACCTTCACCAACTCATTCACGCAATCTGCACAATCAATAATATCCTCACTTACACAACACACGTCTTAAACACCCTCACTCATACACACATGATCTCCAACACCCCGACTCACTCATTCATACCCACTCAATCTGTAATACCCTCTCTTGCTCACACGTACAAGACATACAATCTCCAACACCCAAATAAAAATTGTGGATCAGTATGAAAAACAAAGGATGAATGTAGTGTTATAAATCTGGGTAAATGGACTGGTATTTTATTAGTAGTTTCGGCAGGTCCTCTTAGCAAGTCAACATATATTCATGATATTTCTTTCTCTCTCCAGCTCATAGCTAAAAGTTATGTATTGAGATATAAATGCTGAGATTTTTCTTTTTTCAGCCTCATATAACAGACAACAAACATGGGGAATGTGTTTCAGAAGCTCTTCGCTCATATCATTGGAAAGAAGGAAATGAGAATATTGATGGTTGGTCTTGATGCTGCTGGAAAAACAACAATCCTGTACAAACTAAAATTAGGCGAAATTGTGACCACAATTCCAACAATTGGTAAGATAATCTGTAACAGGATAAAGCAATGGTATGTTTTAATAGACATCTCTTGCTTTATCTGAAATGTTGTGCGCGACAGTCAAATAGCATATATAGTAATGACAAACTAAATTTTCAAACTGGTGCTAGAGTAAAACAAAGGTGGATCTAAACAAAGAGAAAGCATTAAAAAATTTTGAAATAGGCCAATAAATAAAAAAGATGGATTTTTTTTGCTGTGTAAAGCCTTTATTTTATCGCGACGGTATGGTTTTCAACCCTTGATTATACCTTTAATGAATCATGTGCCAATTCTTTATTTTTTGTCATACAGGTCTAAAATTTGGTACCTTTATGTGATTTTTTGCCCATAATCTTACTTTGCTACTTGAAATTGTGTCAACCTCATAGTTTTGGAGAAAATTTGAATGACTAAATATGTAAAATGTCTATAAAGGAACGCTTTATAAATGAAGAATAAAAAAAAAGAGTTGGGGCTTGTAAAATAATGCAAGAAGTGAATTCAATGAGCAAAGCTAAGCACAAGTTAAAAGTAATTGTCTACAATTTAAAAAAAATGGAAAAGTGTTAATGTGGAAAATATGTAATATTATGTTGATTCATTTGCGTAAAAATGATTAAATTCATGACCTGACTGACGACCGAAGTCAAATTGTAGTCTTCAGTGGACACATTTTGAGCATGCAATCAGCAATTTTTTGTCTGGCAACACCATGGTAAGAACTGATGACACAATACAAATAAAGACTACCAAATTTTTATTTTAATATACAGTAAATTGTATTCAAAATCTTCAATCTCAGAATTCAAACACAATGATATATGAGACATATCTATTTTTTCCTCAAAGCTATTTGAAATAAGCGATTTTCTTGTGGATGGTCGATCCTCCATGGCCTCCGCTAGGATTCCCTTGCACTAAGCGGCAAATTGTCATTGCTAGTTTATGTGCAAAGTATTTATTTATCTATGCTTTCAATTGATAGGCTTGAGTTGTATAATTATATTTTTGACCTTCGATCCCTTCAAAGTGTATTGATGAGGATTTATGTCATGTTTTATAGGTTTTAACGTTGAGACTGTGGAGTACAAGAGTATCAGCTTTACAGTCTGGGATGTTGGCGGACAAGATAAGATTAGGCCACTGTGGCGCCATTACTTCCAAAACACACAAGGTAGGTCATCTGTTAAAAACTATTGTCCTGTTTTGTTTTTTTTTTTTTGTTTTTTTTTTTTTTGATTTTTTTCCTGATTTGCAAAATTAAACAGGTCTTAAGAAGAATCTCAAGGTTCAGTAGTCGGGTTCAAAAACTATTTTCTACAGTAAAACCTTGCTGTACCACCCATCCCCTGTATAAGGCAAACTCCAGCCTGGACCAGAACAGCTGCAATGCCAAAATCATGGGGATATGCTTCATACCTGGCATGGGGATGGAACTGTCGTTATAGTTTAAATAATAAAATACATCCTATTACACGGCCAACCCCAAAAAGATAGATCTACAATTCCTATGGATGTATTGATCAATACTATGACTTAGTAATAAGCTAAACGGATGCAACCATGGCATTGTACAATAAAGAACATGAAAATATTGCATATATTGCATGGAACTTCCATGCTGATTTTAGTTTGATCTAGATTTATAAGCCCGCTATATGACTATCATTTGATGATGGGCACTTTGAAGCTTCAATGCTTTCCACTCCACCTCCTGCTTTTTAGTGCAACCTACAAGACACGCAGCAAGTCTTGATGATGGTACTCGGTGAATTGTCCAGTACACATGTTGGTTTGTAAGGAAATGTAGGGCTAACCACCTATTCCCCAGTGAACACAATGGTTTGGCATAAGACATCAGTTGTTGGCACCATGTATTTCTAAACATGACAAAGCACAAATCTAGTAAACCCACAATATCTTTATGATAAAAGTCTTTTTTTACATATATATACTGTGCCAATAAAATTTGGTTAAGCTGTTAAGTTGATCATGATGGAGAAAAGACCATTTCATCTTCCTTTATTCCCCATAAAAAAAAAACAAAAAAAAACTAAACAAATAAACCCTGATTAATTTGTGCACTAGCCTAAGTATCACTCATAGTCACATTGTGTCGAGAGAAATATCTGGATTCTTTTTTGCATTTTATATATGATGCTAGCTATTAGCATTGCTTTTCAATGCAAATTCAGATGCTAAGTACATGGCATAGGATTTTTCAAAATAATTTGCACTGAGAGGGCGACTTGCCATGTTATGTTAACTAGTCCTCAGCATGTCTACTTCATTGACCTATAATACTGTGAGCATTAGTGATTAATACAATTGTGGGTATGGTTAGTATTTGTTTGGTCTATCACATTTCGTTTGTATGTTTGTAGACTAGTGCCTCGTTATGTATTCAATGGTATAATTTGTTTCAAGATTTGGATGGTGTGTGAAAAACAGAGTGTTTGCAATGCCATAGATTTGGTGTGGGTAGTAAGTTTATTTCATAACCTATTCAGGATGGTTTCACTGACCTTGATGTCAAATTAAGAGCCATAATCCATAGAATATTATGAGTCATCTTGAACTGATTTTAAGTAATCCAGGAGATGTGCACCTAAAATTATACCCAAGTCAAAACACGCGTTTTGTCTCTGGGCCCAAAAAGGCTTGAAGGAAACATTTGGGTACGTGAAAGGATATCTTTGAAACTATTTGAAGGCACCCTGAGAACTTGAGAACTGTATGATGATTCATGACTGTGCTTAAGAAGATTCACAATTCTTGGAAAAAGCGATTACAATTTTTTAAGACAAGTTCAACATTATTCTTGTTCTGGGACAGGTGATCTGTCTCCCTTTCCCTTGCTTCCTCAAAGACTTTGTACCCAGCCCTATTCTTTACATTGCTTCATGAGAGATTTTTATGACCATCCAGTAGTAAAAAAAAAAAAATTCTGTAAAGACCATGTACGCAATGCAAAGAGACTGAAGGCTCTTAATTTGAGGATAATTTTTCTGGTTCCGTAAAGTTGAAACTCATAATGAAAGTGATCATTTAAGACCAGCCAGAGGGTAAGAGACTGTTCAGGCTAGAGTGCAAGAGACTGTTCAGGCTAGAGTGCAAGAATCTGTTCAGGCTAGAGTGCAAAAGTCTGTTCAGGGCTATTAAGCAAGAGGAACAGAGATAGACTTAAGAGAACGTAGAAGGTATATTGATGACATTGTGAAAGATAATGACATTGTGCAAGGGATTAGTTTGGAACATGGGTGCCAGACCTCCGGGCCCAGCCCGGAAATCCGGGCTAACAAAATTTCACAGCATCACGTTCCGGGCTGCATCGGGTCGATGTTTTCTGTATAGTTACTTAGCACTGGGTCTTAAAAAAAGAAAAAAGACATTGCTGACAACAACATAAATCACCTAAAAAAAAACATTGGCCAACGACTGTTTTTACAATACCGGATGGTAAGGATAGTGAACATGAAAATCGTGATAACAATAATGATATGAGACCTTTGTTCCGATCGGGGCTTTTACCGATATTTTTCTCCTGGTTAGGAGGAAACATCAAACTTTCTCTATGCATCTCAATCTAACGTAGGTCATAGGCGCAGGTTCAGATTTGCTGGGTTACGTCATGTGGGTCAATTCAAGGGGCAAGATTCGCTTGTCCTTGTATACAATTGCCGTTATACTACTGGAAACGGATTGGCTTGGGATTTAGGCATTGCAATTTACGTGGTAGACAAAAGAAAGAAGAAAAGGGTCCTGGTGGCATGTAATGTAAGTATCTCTTCATGTAGGCCCTATGTGTGTGTGAGAGAGAGAGATGGGGAGAGAGAGAGAGCATAATATGCTTAGCTGCTATTTGGCAGGATAATATTGTAGTATGATGGTGAAATGCAGGCCTAACTGCGTTTGATATTGTATAGGCCCACAGTTATAGTATAGTACACATTGTGTAGTAGTAGCATGCACCATGAGTTCTTGCAGCAGGATGCTCATAGGAATAGGTCTAGGCCATATGTTTGTGCGTGCGTGTGTGTGTTAGAGCGCGTGCGAGAGAGAGAGAGAGAGAGAGAGAGAGAGAGAGAGAGAGAGAGAGAGAGAGAGAGAGAGAGAGAGAGAG